>JAQFYG010002553.1:0-14461 GCA_034694325.1 Entomobrya corticalis
TCTTATGACCCCGTGATCTCAATTGACCACTAGAGGAAAGAACAAATAGTCGGTACTTTCTCATAACCTTACAAGGTATTTTTAAAGATCAAATAGTCGGTACTTTTTCATAACCTTACAAGGCATTTTTTATTAATAATGAACGTTAGAATCGTTTTTGATGAGAATATTAAGAATACTGTCAAACTATGTAAACTATTCATATCAAAACGTTTAAATTACTCTCAGCGTTTTGCATTTTTTATTTCACTTACACACATTACATGTATACCGAACGTATATTTTGAAGATTTTTTTCATTTGAAAAGTCATGGTTATTTGGTCTTGTTGTGAGCATTCTGAGAAAGGCTTGATCGACTTACGTACAGTTTTGTAAAATAGGAAAGCTATTGAAATGAAAAGAACTACAAACTATACGGTGGATTTGACAGACAATTCTTAAGTGCATTTAAAACGAGAAACCGGTGTTGCCTCAACTTAGTTGTTTTTGTGATTGCTAGCTACTGAAAACTACCAAATATTTTAAAGATACGTATTAGTTCATCGATCGTGCATCCGAGAATTTATACGATCTTACTGCTTCAGTTATTGCATAGGATTACCAAAGAATTGTTTAGTTGTTGACGGCTAAGATCAAGGACCATTTTACTGTAAATTGGGGTACATATTTAAATTTTGCCACAATATGGAAGATTTGCCGTATGCCATTGTTGCAATATTAGCGTTTTGGGTGCTACTTGTAATGGGATTTGTAAGTGAACTGCCTTAGCATAAAATTTTAAAGTTCTCTTTCTTCTGAAATCAGAAACTTTACTTCCATAAATACCTGGAATTCATACTGACATTCTCCTTATGTAATGTATTTAGATTACGTTGATTTGTCGAATGAGAATGAGGCGTACTGATGCTATTTCAAACCAAGCCCCTTCTTCAAAGAGAATTATTCAAATTTACTATATTGGTATGTGCGAGCTTATTAGCCACTCCATTACTTGCGAAAACATCACTCATACAGTCACATGTATAAGTTTTAAGAAGTTGCTAAAAAATATATCCGAATTTTTTAGGGAACTGGGATTACAACAACTCAACTCCAACGCTAAGCCCAACCGATATGCTAACTAAGGTTTTGGCGAGAATTGAAGACCATCCTCCAAGCTATGATGAAATCTCAGCAAATGGAACTTTGAACAACATCAGCATGCCAAACAAGGAACTGTCTGAATATCGGGAATATCCAATGACACAGGCAGGCTCAAGTGTTCCAGTACATTCCCACGCAGTCTCTTCAACGTCAATTGCAGGGAACAGTCACGTTGTTGTGCTGGTAGAAGGCAATCGAGATGCTCCTAGCATTTGAAAATTTATAATTTTGGACTGAAAAATATGCATTGTAGTCAATAAATGCACATGATTGATCTCCTTTGCGACAATAGTGATTTAGGCCAATATTTATTTCAGTTATATAAAAGCTGGGAATAACGAGCTGAAATAAAATAGCTTAGCAACTAATTAATTTCGTACTGTACTGCATAATTTTAGACACTTTCCTTCAATAATCGTGTACTCAATTACTCATACACTAACTAACACGTTAAATGAGGGTCTTTCTAATCAAAACTCTCCATATTTTCCCCAAATAATATGACCAATGGCAAGAATTTAGAAAAGATAACAATGATAACATCATATCACGCATTTATGTTTATTGTCTATTATAAAATTGTATCACAAAAACATGTAAACATGCAAGTAAATAATTATATTCAACGATGGCTCTTATCTAAATTCTTAAATACGACAGACAATTACCTGGTTCTGATGTTTGCACTTTTAACCTAATCAGTCAACTGGAAATGCTCTATTTAACGGAATTTACTATAACTTTCAACTTTTGCTGAAAGATCATAATAAATATTTAAATTATGTATTATCAGGGCAAACTAAAGCTACATGCCCACAATAAAGTCATTGACATATTCATTATTACCGTTTTTCATTTAGTACGGTTGTGTTAAGTTTAGCTGCATTTAAAAGCATACTCATTCGATAAAAATTAAGAAATTAAATTCCCAAATTATGTCAACTGGTACCGCTCTTGCAGCTGTTACCGGTCCTTTGCTAGGACTTTTAATTGTTGTTGTGGCATATTGTCTAGTGAGTTTAGAAAGTTTCCATGATCCTGAACTTATACCATTAATTTTCATCATTTTTGCTTGTTTGTTGTAATTTAATAATTAATATTATTATATCCCAGGGAATATTTCTTTCCATAAAATGCTGCAGACCACAAGACGCATTGTTAAATGCAGGAACTACAATGTCTCATGCCGAAGTCCTGCAACCAGGTTTGTCAACTATGATATTACTCTTTCGAAATTGATTTATCAGTCATACACTTCTTGAGGAATATAAACGGCTTATCTGAGAATGGATCTTCTGGTGTAGATATATTCATTGTGGCAAGATCTGAAGATTACTTAGTGAATATACCAAGACCAACATTCATAGGCCGCCATTTGTTGGAGAGCAATCAGGAATCTGCACGTGAAATTGTCGGAGTCGCGCCTGCTTATGAAGAGCCCCCGTCATATGAAGAGTGTGTGCGTCATGGCTTGGCGTAACCTTTAGATTGCTTGGTTTTATTTAAATTTCTACTAGTCATGACAACTCGGACTGACATGTTGTCCACTATATATACTTCGAAATTTTCAAGTTTTGAACACATTTAAAAAGGGAGCGAAATATTATTTATTGTTTTTATTATTAAATTTTATGTTTTAATAAATTACTACTACCTATGCAATATTTTCTAATTTTTATATGAAAATGTTAAGGTATAAGTTTTATTATAGATTTTAAGTATTATGAAATTGAATGCGAAAATTTAATTTTATTATAATATTTATTTTAGTATATAAATTAATGCAATTGAAAAAGTAAAATAATAATTATATTTTATTCAAATGCATATTTATCAAATTTTGAGTTTGTAGTAAATACACACAGTAAGAGTTTTGTAATAGTTTGGCTTTATCGGACGAATTTTAAAACTTATAATTACATTTCCGGAAAAGATGTTTCAATAATTGATCCTGTCATCCTTTTTTTCAAATGGCTATATATCCAGAATGACATATCTTCCATTAGTCATGTCGTCAATATGAGTCCATTTATTGCTAATTTTGCTAGTAAATAGAAATACCACAGGTGAATAAGTTTAAAGAGTGTAAAGTAGAACATAACTGGACTGTGTTTATTTAATACGTGATGAAGTAATAAATTTATTACGTTACCAAGCAACAGCCAATGCTATTCATTTTATACATACATACTTGTTGGTAGATATTACTAATTTTTTCTGGGTTAAAATGATAAAGTGTTGACACTATGGGGCTGTGAAATAAATACAATTTTGTGTCATATGTCATCATCAGCTATATACTATTCAAATATGCTTGCAGATTCTAAGAAACATCACTTTTTCAATAAAAATGCCAAACTTTATTTCATTACTCTTGATTGTAGTCGCAATGAAAGAGAACAAATTATGTGTGTATTTTATAGCATAATTAATTCGGTGCATGACATCATATGTACCAAATAACTAATCACTAACTGCCCTATCAGCTAAGCTAGTTTTGGTAATAAGATAACATGATGGTATTCCTGAATTTAATGAATTCATGTACATATATTATATACAGTGCGCGAAATGCGACGCGACAAAGCAAAGCAGACAGTTTCCACATCATTTGCTCAAATGCAACATTTTCCATGAAAAATTTAGTGTAATTTATTACAAATAATAATAAACCACATGAACATTGGCATAATCTGTTGTGTGTGGGCTATCCGAGTATATAAAATATGATTTTCCACCCAAAGGATTAGGATACATAGGTACATAATACATACCAACCACTATGCGTTAGAGCATTGTTTTCTACAAATAAGACAAGTTATCTTGCAATACATTGCACCAAAATCCAGAAACATATTGTTTCACAAGAGTGCTCTTCATAAAAGATATTTCGAAGTTCATGTGGGAATCGATTGCTGTTTTGCGTGCAACAAATTGACATCAACTTGTTGATATCTACAGACAGATGTAAAATATTTCTTGTTCCTCAATTTTCAATTTGAAAATAAAAGTTCTTACACCGCACTCGCTGCACATATCAGTATAAATATAGCTTCGGTTGCTACTTTGTGTTCATAAAGTTTTGTTCATTTTGGAAGTAATTACTGTCATCGCGTCAGTTATTCATCTCACAAAAACTGAAGACCTGATAAAACTAGCAACGCATTATGTCCACGGGAATAACAAACCCTTACATTGGGTATACAATTTTCCAGTTCAGCCCTTCGTCAGAAGAGCAAGTAAAAACACTACAGGATTTGGAGGAGGAAAGAAACGATGGGGTGACTTTAACAAAACTAAGAATTAATAAAAATCTTTTTATTGTAAAAATTTAAATTGAGTAATAAGAAATGCATCGATTTGTTATTCATAAAGGTCATCTTCCTGACAAAATCATTGTTTGCGGAAGTTGAAAAAGCGACAGACATCATGGTGAAACCTGGTTTAACCGAAGAATTCGTTGCAAAGCTTGAAGCAAGAGGACTAACTCCCAAGGTCGTAGGAAGAATATGTACTTGCTGCGATTCAAAATGTAAAAAGTAGCGGTTGTTAACGTTATTCCATAGATCTCTCTCGTAAATTCTTCATTTTTGTATTGCAGAGTACTTTTACGGTCCGCAATAGTCACACAGACTTACGACAGAAAAATGACAAATAAATCTCAACAGCAACATGTCCACAAATAAATAATAATACTTAACCACTGACTATAAATTTGTGAATAACTATAAGACCAAGACGGATGAATTGTTGGACTATGCGTATAATTTGTGAAAATGAGTATTAAATGACTGCATTAAATTCAAAATCGTAACACCTTAACTATGCATGCAACAAGTATTTTAATATATTTCGGAACTTGGCAAAATATTGTGACTGGACCATTAAAAGGAGTTGTACAGCTATTTTAATATTTCTAATGCTTTGAAACTAAACTCACAAGATTAACACAAAACGATATTTATGAAAGGTAGATTTTGGAGTGTGTGTTTCTTCTTAAGTAAAGATGCATACCATTTTATTAAGGATGCGGATATGCAGTTAATATGGCAAGATTACTTGCTGAAACTTAAAAATCAGAGCAAATATTTTAATACAGGAAAATACTATCTTACGTTGTTGACAATGGGCTACGTGAAGTTGCATTAATTAATAATTATTTCTGGATTTTATATGCATTGTTTTATGCACGTAGCTAAGCTAAACAATATTAATACCAAGCATTCACCAAATAATCCTTTTTGACTCCATTATTGCAAATTAACAAATAACATGAACAAGCACTCAAAGTGTTACATTTATTTGTAAGTGACTCTAACTTCCAGGTATCAGCCATTGGCAAAATATTTACAAAACATGTCAACAATTTGAGATGAATGATCGTGATCATAATATTATTGTCGAGATAACAAAAGAACGCCTATCAAATATCATCCGAATGTGAAACCCATTATGTAAATGAAATAAGAGAATAAAAGTGTTTATGGTTATTTAAAAAAATACTTATGCCAACTTTGTAATTTACCTCCTATATGTATTCTGATTTTACCTGCTTGTCAATCGCTACTTTGTTCTCCTCATCTCTAATTTTCATGAAATAGCCAACTAGACGACATACCATACTTCATTAATTGGCTGTTCACACTACCACAAACACATTCTCTTCGCCGCATTAACATCTTCAAACTTAAAGTTAATGGATTCTCCGTACCTTATCTTCGGTTTATTAGTTGTAATAACCGGATTCTTTGTAAGTTGAGAAAATTTTCATTGCGTTCCATCATATGTACATTATTTGTTAATTAATAAAATATATTATTTATTCCTACATATATTTTTGCTTAGCTAGCAATAGCCATGTCGATTCAGTTTTGTGCTTGTGTGAAGGCTTATCGTCGGATACAGCGAGAGAAGGTCAGACTAAAGGAAATTCAAGAAGGTACAAGGAAGTGCAATTTATAGTGCCTTTTTATAACTTTTATTCCACAATCGTTCATTAATGAATTCGTCGTAATGTGTTACAGCTGCAGCCCAACCTCCACCACCATATGCTTTGGTCGTCTCAACATGTCACGTAAACTCCAGTAATCCAAACGAACATCACCAACGGCTTCCGCACAGTGGAGGCAATATTTGCTGCGTGATTGGAACTATCAGCCAGTATCAAGGGAGCCCTGTCATGTCACCACAGTCACCAGGCGCTTCAAGTACCTTTACGAGCACCAACAACTGCAGCTGCAGCTCGATAAACACAACATGCTATACAAATCCAAATAATTTTATTTTAGCTGAAGGAAAAGACTTTAATCATATTTATAAGTCAGTCGTGGATGATATTGAATCACCCCCAACATATGAAGATGCATTAAAAATAGAAAATGAAATTGGAAGATAGATTTTACTATAAACTATTTTGATTCAAGTTTTGTAAAAGTTTTAACTTTAATCATGATATTTTTTATAATTTTATAAAACCATAATAAATTTAATGGAGAATTGCATGAAATCAAACCATTCTGTACAAAAGTGTAGCTTGTTTTCCTGTCCTCATCAAAACCATGAAAAATTGCTCAATTAGTATATAATGCGATACATCATTTTATATCTTCCTTCCGTATTCCGTATAGTTTGAAATTTTCTAATTTGTGAATATAAACTCCTGTGGATGACTGCATTCTGGACGTTACACGTTTATTTGCAATGTTCCTTGTCGCTCTTGCTAGCATAATATTATGATGATGATGATACATGGTATGCATCATCGAGTCACACGTCCTATTGTTGAAATACAATAGAGGGCTAATTTTTGTCAAGTCTGCAGTGTTTCACAGTACAGGTAAGTCTATAATATTTTTTGGTTTGCTTTTGCGTTGAATGAAGTCAGCAGAGAAGGCACCCCATGTGCGTACCTGTACGCTGAATTCACCACTAAAACTTGATGGTATTGTTATTGTATGATGCAGTATTACGTGAATACACAATGCACATTTTAAAACTAGAAACTTGAAAATTAAAACGGCGAAGCATGCTGCTACGACAGACATGTCTAAACATGTAAATATAATATACAGACTCAAAACATAGCTTATCATTGAATGTATTACCTCTTGTCATGCTCATTACGTTTGCATTTTTTGAGGTTCATAATATTCATGAATTACTGCCACAATAAGTAGTCACACGCAATTCTTATATGCAGCGTATACACTGTGTTCAATTCTGGAGTTGTAAAATGGTTAAGAATTTCAAGGTGAGCTAAAATGTGGCTAAAAAAGTGCAAATACAAATCAATGTTGATGTTTTTTTGTTAATTCATAGCAAAACATCGAAAATTGGATTTTGTAAAATGTGATTGTTTGAATTAGTATTGTATGGTAGTATTGCAAAGTAAAATAATTTTATGTGAATAGTAATTTTGTGAAACACAACGGAAATGGGCTAATTGGATATAGGATGTCGTATAAAGAAAGAAACAGAATGGTAAATACTACATTGCATTACATAAAGCTTCTAAATAACTAAAATTAAAGATTTACTTGTAAATCTTAGTTCAAATTTATAAAGTGAAAGCAGCTTAAATATTATTATTTTCTCCTAATGTCTGAAAAGGAAAATAAAACCCTTCCAGTGGCTTTACTTGTCACTGGAATAGTTTGCATCATGGTAAGTATAACTTAATGAAGTTATAAATTGTGCAAATAATACCTATCCGAATGAATCATTAACGTTAGCTTTTCCTTTTTTCTGCAAACACCACGATTAATTCAGATTTTATCATGCTGCTTCGTTTGGCTTGTCGTCCGATGTGAACGCTGGAGACGGAGAAGGAAGTATCGACCGAAAGCAGGTGGAAATAGTAAGTACAAGTACTTGGTTGTATTTTTACTTTGTCATAAATATTATTTACTACACATGTGATATGAATTAAGCTTAAACAAACTTTGATAAAGCGTAAGCGATAATGATTCATATTTTTGTCCGTATAATAATAATGATATCATCATGTATAATATTACCTGCAGACGAGATCATTTTGTATTTTTGTACTTTTCTGCTTTTTTCTTTGTATTCACCAGGATATTCTATCAATGCGGCGCATATGGCTAATGGTCAAGAACTCAAAGATTTGGCGCCTCGACATCTCAAGCCAAGTGTGAATCTCATTCATTACTCCAGCAAAAATAGCGTCGCCTCTCAAAGTATTCCATCTTTGTTGTCGGCCGATTCCATGGATGATTCTGTCGCTTCTGAGCCTCTCTATTCTAGAAGAAAGTTTGCAGAAGATGAGCCTGACTCTGCTGGGTATCTTCCTGTTCATGATTTGTCAATAGCAAGAATTCTTGGAAGCTTCCCTGAACTTCCATACTATCAGCCTCCTTCAAATGCCAGTAGTGTTGAAAACGTCCGTAATGCCAAAGCTAGCACTTCTTTTGAAGCCAGCAGTACTGCCAGTAAAAGTATTCCTATTCCCAGACCGAGAGCCAATGTAACAACAACCGCATCTCGGTCAAAAGATTTTAGTATTAATAATTCTCTCTACACCGATTATTATGCTGGTAAGGCGAGCGAAGAAAGTGTCAATAAGTCGCAAAGTTCTGCGGAGTCTCTCAAGCTGGAAATTCCAGGAGGAACCATCCGAATCAGAGACATGTCAGACGTCTTCCAATTCACAAAACTCAAAGACAAGAAGACCAGAGCTATGAGCACACCAAATGTTTCTGAAGAAGTTAGTAGTAGTAAGGTAAAAAACTCACCGCCAACGTTTGAAACTGAGGTTTAGTTATGTAGAATATATTGTTTCTAATGATCAAAATGTATTTAGCAGTGCTATAGAACTTTTGTTTCGAGTTATGATTTTAAAGCAATTTTAAATGTGTGTTCATTTACGGCTTTACATAGTGCATATGAGTCTGTATAGACCGGAAATCGCAATATTTTATTTTAAGTAAAAAAATAGGTTCTGCTATGTTATATTCTGTTTACCTAATTAACGATTGGTGAATTGTATTCGAACGATTTACAACTATATCCTTTAAAATATAAGTTTATTTATTTTTACAAAGTATTTTCAGTAATAAATTGTTTAAAAGTATTACTAATAGAAGGTCAGGGTAGGTTTCAAAGGTTTTATGTCATTGTGCGCATTATTTATATAAGCTTGGGCTTATAAAATCTGAACTAATTTCAATCCATCAATTGAAATAAAGATAATGACATAGCAAGATTGGTACAACAAAGACGATGGCTAATTATTTGACTTTGATTACTTCTAAAACATAATGCCCACATAAATGTTCATCAATTGTTACGCTCACGCTATTCACTATTTTATGGTGTCAATATTTTAAAACGGTGTGTTATTAGAAGACAAAGAAAAACTTAAACTCGCAGCCTAAAAGTATCATATTTCCATGTACGGTAAATTGAAGGTGTAGGCGGCTAAAGCGATGCAAAAATGAAATTTGTCATGTGGTGGGCAGGGGTTACATTTTCGCTTTCTAATGGTGTTATGTTATATACATATCTTGTACATTAAATATTGCTTGTATCATTCAGTCTTAGTCATAAATATTGCTGGCTTTGTGTTATGTGTACTACTTTGATATGATATGTGTATCTACTCTGTCATGTATCTTTTGTTATGATAATGATGTACTTTAATTTAATGAAAATTACGGGAAACTTGTAACTTTTGATTCCTTGTGTTTAAAAAAAATACTTGGTTGATCTGTCAAACAGTTGGAGTAATCCCTCGATACTTGTCTTACTGATCTTATAACTCAAAACAGTTTCTTTCAACTGTCACCGTAATCAGTGTTTAAGTCAAAGTAGATGACATGATAGTTTCTTTATATAGCTTACATTTACGTTTGCAGTTATAGTTGAACATCATCCAGTTCCATCCAAAAAAAATATTAAAATGTGTGTGGCTCTGCTGATATTTAAAATATGCTTCTGTTCTAAAAAGTCAAATAAATTCGCTTTGGAAGGTAGAAGATTGCTTGGAATTTTGGATCTATTTAAATTAATGTTAGCTATGCAAAAACATTAAATACCAATAATTTAAAATTGTAATAGAAAGATGAAGGCATATTATTTTACAATACCTATAATTGCAATTGTTAACCTGAGTCAAATTTAATTAAGTGGATGTTTCCATATTTATTATGAATTCTGTTGGAATAATGCAATTATTACTGCAAGCAAAATTTTATTTCAGTACTTGTTTCAGAGATGATTTACGCATTCATTATTCTTTTAAAACGCTGTACAGTTGAACAGCTTGCATATTGTATTTAAATTCATTCACAAGAAATTATCCCCAGTAGCAAGACTTTATATTCTTGGAGCAGTTGAACTATTCAACACACAATATTACTTGTACTGTTTGTATTAACAGGAGTGATAATAAATTTGTTAAACATAAAATACCAAGAACAGTTCCAAAGTTCAGACAAACAACTCGCTGTTAAAATTCCGATCTAAAACTATTGCGGATAGATGCTCGTAAAGTCAAACAAAGCAATAATTTCCTTTGCTAATTCACCTTATCATTATGCAAAAAAAAACACATCGACTTCTCAAACATCTCTAATGATATAAGCATAATTGTATACAGGTTGTTGTCAGCTACTAAATGAGAATGCACGTGATAAAATGCTCAGCTCATTTTTCACCTCCACCACGAATGCGTCATTACATGCACAATGAACCGATGTTCACTCTGTACAACCAGCAGTCAGAAGAACAAAACCAGCTTATTCAATATTATACCTTTTGTTTGTTGGTAACCTGTTATTGTAATGTACACATTCTGGACAAAATATCTTATTAATAAAGAAATGTTGGGAAAAATAAAGTCGACTAAAGTCGCAGCATGCCATCGAACTGCCTTATAGTTTATTTTATTTAAACCAACCTGTTATGGTGGGTAAATTAATGTATGGTTTCGTCACATACATAAAGCGAAAGACGCAATAATTCTGCCCATCCATAACTACATCATCAAGTTTATGATTTCGATTATCGCTCACGAAACCATACTTCTCATATGAAAGTGAAATTCTTAAAAATTAATTATTCAGGTATCATAAAAAAGTAAATCGCAGTATTTTTCCTTTTATTCTTGCTTATATTTTGAGCACGTCTGATTCTGCTTTGCCTTTATCTTTTGCACTAGTAAATATATGTTCAATACTGGAATTTGTCTGGGAGCTTTAACATTTTAATAAGTGTTAAGGAGGCAATCTTTCATCTTCATGCTCTCAAAAATATTAGCCTGAGCATTGAAATGCAGACGGTGAATGATATTCTAGCATTTTTGTTTTCGACCAAACTAATATTAATATAGGCAGCTTTCAGAAAAAACTGATGATGACGAACAAATATGATGTGTATATATGAGTAACACCAATATCTAGTATAGTCATTATCATCATTCATATTCAGAATCAAGTGTAGTACCAAATATTATGATGAAGTTATGATCTGTATTGTACAAATAAACTACTAACTAGTTAGATAATAAAACAAATGGGCTTCTGTACCAAAAAAGATACAAGTCATAGTCCATAAGTTCAATCCATACCACAAGCACAATGTTCAGCAATCACAATTCACAAAATGTGATAATAATGGTGGAAAAGCTCATAATGCCTATTCATCAAGCCAAGCAGAGCGTCTACTCACTCGAAATGCAAACATTCATGTAGCACATTGCGCATTTACGTTTCATCCCTGTCTTGTTGTTCTGCAAAGTGTTATTGGAGCAGGCAGAAAAGTAAAAAAATATAATAAAAGAGGGGTCCATTATTCTTTTTGTTGTTATTGTAGATAGTAGATGCAATAAGCACAAAGAAAAAATAAGACATATATACTATCTATTATGAATGCACAATCGAATATTATATATGCCTAGCAGTTTGCATACACGCAACGAATCAGTGTTCAAAATCTTATTCTGGATTCTACCCCCTTTCATTTTCTCCTCGCCTGTATTTCGTCATCATTCAGTCATGCAGAGTTGTCCGTCACTCCTCTCTGGAAATCCTTGACTCATAGGAGGATTTTATGGTACGATAGAACAGAGTCCTCTCAGTCTACGTAATCAGATGCCAAACTCACATACCTATTCAATTTATTCTGGGTTTAAGTCGACATCTGCAGCAGTTGTCCGTGTATTCCTTTAAGTTGATTCCTGTTTCTCAAAAGAGAAGAGAATACAGAGAAAACCATCTGCCCTTTTTGAGGCATCAGGCAACTTTAAGTTTACACATAAATACACGCACGCAACGCAACAGGCAAGCTGGTGTGCGGCTAGTGCCAAGCCGATGCGAGAGCGTCCTTCAAGGGTCCCCTACCCCAACAATGGGCCAAACGGAAGCAAACAAAATAAGCAGATGCTCTTTCTTTGATTGTTAATTCAGCTTCTCAAGAAAGAGAGCAGACGTTTTGTACCTTATAAAAACTTACAAAAATAATTTTATGTCTGAGCATTCTTAAAGGACCCTTTCCTAGTCTTTGTACTTAATAGAATAAAATAAGGAGTAGGACTGCGTATAGTGAAGTAAAGGAGAGTGAGCTGTTGCAATCTAGTATCTCTTGCCGTGAGGAAAATACGCTGGTGTAGCAATAAAATACACATAAAAGTAGCTTGTACATCAAAATTTTTTATTACTTTTTATTCATCATTCGTGCGTCATTTTGTTCTTGAAAGTGCCTCAAAGCAATTTCCCGTCTTCTTTTCTCTGTGATTTGCCTTCATTTAAATTAATTTTAAAAAAGTTCTGTATCCAAATTTATTGTGACAATATGTATATTCCAACGGATTCCTACATTCTTCCAATAGCTGTGCCGGTCATTGTGGTAGCAATTGCTGCATTGGTAAGCAAATAGAGACAAAGAAATGTCTATTTAAACAAATAAAACATAAACAATGTCTTTAGTCAAATAAGTTAAAGCATTAACTTTATACTCGATTAATTGCAATTTCAGATCATACTCGTGATTAAACGCAGTCGCACCAGCAAAATTTCACATGATGAGATGTACTCAGAATTCATTCCCCCAATTATTGGTGAGTGCTTAACATTACAGAATGATTTACAAAATGTTTTCTTTTCACATTCAATCTTCATAATTTTCACTTGTAAAATATTTCATGATATTTTGTTACAGGGCAAAATATTCCCAAAGAGCAAACCTATATAGTACCCCGAAATTGGAAGCCTCCATCAAGCTCAGTATACGCACCGTTGTCCATTCCGGTGCATCAGGAAAGAAGCAACATTTTCTCATTACCCAACATACGTCCATCAGAGCTTGCTACTAAAGGAATAGCTCTAATTCATGCACTTCCGCCTTCCAAGGAATCTGCCAACGGAATTTCTCCAGCGTTTGTCTGAAAGGAAGCTGAACAATTCATTCAGAAGCGGAACACTTAGCCTTCCAATATGCCAGAGCACGCTTCTTACTTTTGTTTGTCAGTTTTGCAATCATTATTTAATGAGCGTGTGGTATTGTTCTTTACTTCATACTATACCCTGTTATGCCCGAGCCAGTCATTTATTTTACGCAGCTATAAACAGAGCTATACATTTTGTTTAATATCTAATTCATTATTATTTTATTAACAAATTTTTGCTACACGGTTCAACCGTAGTTGTTTTTGTTGTTGTTCTTAAATAGTATTAAAAGAAAATCGTTCTTTCAATTTTAAATCTCGTCGGTCTCATAATTTGTTTAGTGTTCGTACATTTAGTAAGATATATACTTTTTGTGAAACTGCAACAGTTCTAACTAACCAAAGGTCTGCAACCACCCATTGTTACCACTGAAGTGGCGCCACGCGTGGCGTGTTTTCGATTTTTTGAGTGGTTTTGTGGTGGGTGGTTTGTGTTTTCATATCTGGGTGGTTTTTTGGGTGGTGTGGTGGGTGTTTGGGAAAAAACACAATGTGGTGGGTGTTTTGGTGTTTTTTTGATGTGTTGTGGTTGTGTTTTACACATTCAAAGTAATTTTCGGGCTTATGGTTGGAATAACGTTTTATCTAATAATGAAAAGGATGAACAACGACAATAATATATAATACCTATATGTAATAGGAAAACGCTTTAGAATCATTAAAAAGTATATTATATTGCTGCTTTTTTTATGAAAATGGGAATTTTAAGATATATTTTGAGTTTTCCCAGCCGAGAACACCCATTAAACACGAACACTAACATGAAATTTTACTCAACATTCTTATTTTTATTTTATTTATCGGAAGAATTACTCAAATATTTAAAATTACTTGATTTTAAAAGGGCTTAATTG
>JAQFYG010002554.1:0-14461 GCA_034694325.1 Entomobrya corticalis
TTTATTTAGGGATAAAGGGCACAACGGGACAATGCAACTTGTGTCAATTATTAAATATGTGCGTGTGTCTATTATGTAAACCTCTGCTGCTGGTCTTTTCTCTATTTTTATTTACTCAACTCCGTAATAACATTTAACTTTGTTTTTTCGACCTTTTTATAAAAAGCAGCAGGCACGCGGGACACAAAAGCCGGCAAGGCATGCACAAAGAGAATGAGAGAGAAGAGATTCATTCAGTCATGCAGCCAAGTCAGTAGTGCGTTTCACCAACACCAACATTCACAATTCTCATCTAATACTACACAGTATAATATATTTACTATTTACATCAACATAAAAGAATATAAAAAAGCTGCTTCAATGAAGTCACCCATGTCATGCAAATATATATTTGTGTATCTATATGAGTGAACACGTTTTCAGGAGCAAAAAAGGAGTACCAGCAACTTACCAGGAACACTTAAATCCCATGTGCCTCAAAAACACTGAAATTCCAGTTTTTACACACAATTCCACTTTTATCATCTTTCACAGAAATTATACGAAGAATTATACATTTAACTAGACTACTGAAAATTGGATTAACACATAATGCATCAAGTGACAAAATTTTATAAATACCAATGAGTTTTAATATAAATATTATTAAAACTAAACTAGTACAAACCCTTTGTTTTTCTGATATCCTGATTATTTTATAGAGAAATTCAATGCTTTTCTGATGTACATCTGAAAATACACCATAACTATAAAATATCAAGCGTTCGTCTGCTACTCGAATTTACCAAGCTGCCAGCGTACAAACGCATTTCATGATATCCGCCTACTCTTCCTTCTTTGTCAGAAAGAAGAGAAATACATTGATATTATGGATGTACGTACACTGTTCGTGTGCATTAATTATCTAAATTACAGCAGAAATAAATCACTAATTTTATGACGCTTCCTAGAGAAGCTTAGGTTAAAGTGGAGCAGAGCATTATAAACTTGGTGTCCTCTTCCCATCCTCCTCCTCCTTTCTACTTTAACGTTCTCTGTCTACGTCCCTCTTGCCTGCTAAGTACCTATGTCTGTCTGTCCAATAGTCTTTGTGAATTATGTGATTGCATGTGTTGTTTACACTTAATAAAGTTACCAGATAGAAAAGGAAGGAACAGAAAGTGGTGGTGGTAACGACAAATGAAAACTGCACGGTAGCAGTGAAAGCAAAAGATGAGTGCTTAAGAGACAAGTTTAAATGGCGGAATATGATGAAAAATTGAAAATAGCGTTGGTCATAAAAATTGTTAATTAGAGTATAGGCATGAACACAATTATGTATCTTAACATAATATAGTACTTGCAGTTCCCTCCTCTTTTACACTAATTTACTTTTACTCTACTTTTTTATCATAATTACTTCGACATTTTTTATTATTGAGTCATTTTTGCAATGAATTTTAAATAGTTTATACATTATCATATCCAATTGCGCTACGAACAATGATTTATGTGACCAGATGGCTTTTTTTAAAGTCAAATGTTTTCCAAATTAGCCTTGTATAAGTAAATAAGAGCCTACAGCAGAATACCATTCTTCTTATTAAATTTGTGATGTTATCCTCAGACCACATACCTAAAATCTGAACACAAAAATTACAGTAAATTTTTACGTGAGTGAGGTTGGAGGTTGTTTGTTTGTTAGTTTAGTGGAAGAAACAAAAAATGATGCATTGTTTTAGTCCATCTGAAAGTGAACAATTTGCATTTTTCATTTAGTCAGTATTTGCCTTGCAATTATAATATGTGCACGTAATAAATAATAATAACTTTGTGAGTGGGTAGTAGTGTGTAGCGGGGAAGCTTTAATATCGCGAGTTTGTTTTAGCTGGAATGTTTTATTTATTTATTACTTCTCTGACTTTGCTTAACTATTTCATTTTAAAAGAAAAAGTAATCCATCAAGTTTAGCTCAGCAGCTCAGAGTTCATAATAATCATAATGAATATATTTATTATTTTGCTCTGTAAAGTCAAATGGAAAATGTAATCATAATATACAATGAATTCTTTCATATATGATTAATATTACGACACTGTCATATTAAATGTTTTATACTGGATTCCCTATATTTCAGCAGAGGTGAGATTCGGGGTGGTAGTGCTATCATAAAACATGGGTTGCCAGCTCATAATCAGAATCGCCCAGTGGCTTCATAATTATCTCATACTAATTAAAGCCAGTCGTGCAACTTAAAATGGTTAATGATAAGTGAGTCCGCTGCGGAGTCTCTTCTCGCTCAAAAGTTCATAACATCAGCAACACAACAACAACTGCTTTTGTTCCGACTTTAAATACATCATATTATTATATTAATATTTTGAAACAGTTGTTTCATGGCTTTATAATGATATGTGAATCTAAAAGGCCACATTTGTCTTGTGTACCTACACACTATTAAGGATGTAGATAGAAGGTAGAGGCATAATATTACATAACGTTGTACGTTATCAACTTAATAAATTAAATGAAGGCTTGCCTCGCCTGTAGCAAAGTAGCTTCCGCCAGAAATCTCTGTTTGCTGGCTGCTCACTTACTCCTATTACTACTGCGGCTCCGTCCAAAAACCGACAAAAAACTATATGCTCCCCGTTCTTCTGAGTAATGGTTAGAATAGCGTGATATATAACTGAATAAATTTATTCTAAACGAAGAAATGAAAATATTTTCTCTGTTAAAATTCATACAAGAGTATTAAGTTACCATTACAGTAGTAGCCAATTAACGGTTCATTAATTATCGTAAGTTTTTTAATTCATCAGAAATTAATGGCAAAGTTCGTCATATTTTCTTCATAAGTAATTTTGACCTTTCTTCGTAGTCATTACATGGAATGAAAAGCATAAAATATGTCGCTATTTTCAGCCAAGCCAGGTGTTCTGTCCAAGTTTTCTATACGCAATTACCTGACTAATATTATAATGAATGACATTATAATAAATGATTATGCATATGACTAATGAAATTTTATGCATAACTTTCGTCTAGACTGCTGTAGAAAGGCATTGTCATTCATTATTATCATACCTGTCAGCTCAAAAACCTGCCAATAATTTTCTTACGGAACCAAGAAAAGAAGCCAACGTCTCGTGTTTTTCACTCGATGAAAGTCTTTGCATGAAAACTAAAAGGACAAATATAGCTCATAATAAGCAAATATCATTAATATGAATCTGTACATTGTCTAAGCAGCAGTCGGTAGAAGAGTACCAAACCAACCAACCAGCTAGGAACGATAAAAATACAACAAACAGAGAAGCACACATCATGCCATGCTTCTATATCTGTCCATCGTATCGGTCGTAAAACGAGGACTTCTTGAGAGTACTACTTTGTGTGTACTTATATGTATAATGGCCAAAAGAACAATGTCTTTAACCCATTAAAGCATCCGTAATCTCCGCCGCATGATCTCTCCAAACACAAAACACTTTGCTGATAAATAGCATATAGTATTGCGCTACTATTCGTCTTTTATACATGACTTAAAGGAACACCACTACTTGTCAGTTATCTTATTTCAGAGGTAATTATAATAACTGAAAACAGAGATTCCTACAAAGGATTTAATGGGCTCTATTGCACAAGAGGGAAATGAAGGTGCTTATCATGATCATTCTGGCCAAGTTCCAATCATTCTTTATTCACTCTCTCTCCCTCTCTTTTCTTCCATCTCTCTCTTTGTTCACAAAATGTATATTTTTTATTTTACACCGGTTGTGGATCTTTATGCACTTTGTAATGAGCATGATGATCATCATAATGACGACGATACTACTTAAAAAGCAGTATAATGAATCAACGAGAAAAATAACTTTATTGTAATACCACATTTCCAACTTAAGATATCCACCATCTTCATCGCAGTCATCGTTCATCCATCCGTCGTGTATCTCATCCTGTATACCATTTTACATTCCATAAAAATAATAATATTATAAAAAAGTTACATACCAGAAATAAACATTATTATGTGTGTACAAAGAAAAGTAAACGGAACGAAAGGAAATAAGAAGACAAGCGTATTGGCCATGAAAACCAACTAATAATAATAATGCGTGCGTCTGGTGCTTCTGCTGAAAAGAGAAAAGCAAAAATATAAAGAAGACTATACGGAAGAGAATAAGAAGCAAGGTAGTAGTATAGGTATATCGGTTTCCCCATTTATAAGTATCTGCTCACATATAAATGCACTTTACCATTTACCACTACACCACCAAACCAACCCCATCACTATCAGCCTTTCCAACAAGATTTTTTAACGATATAAAAAGGTCCTTTTTATATCCCATAAAACTTACATCGGGACAATCAACATGAAACAGACAAGCACTCTTATAGGGTCATAAATGCGGGTGAGTAAATGAATAATTCTAATGAAAGAAAACAATTTTAATAACGTTGTTCTTTCTTTCGCTCGTAGTATTCATCGTAATCTGGAAGTATTACATTCACTCTCTTCAGCTTACAACAAACGCTCACTCTTTTACCTACACCCATAATAATAAACTATAAACAATTTATATCTGTCCGCCAGCCTGCGTGTGTGTACTTTTGTAAGTTTTATATGTGTGCATTGTTATCAGGAACGGGCATCTACTTGCCTTGCCTATCTTTCTACCTTGTGTAGTAAAACAGAGTGGCAATAATAATGAGTGATATAAATTGTGAACTCTGAAAATTTTAACAGTATAATATGCATGCATAATAGCAATAATAATAATAATATAAGGAGGAGGGAGATTATTATACAAAATGGATTATATCATTGCCATTACCATCACCAGGAAAAATCTGCACTTGATAAAAAGAGAGATGATGAGAAGAGAAGCATAACAAAAGCATTGTGTAACTTTTAATGTATAGCCGTAGTCATAATGAATTAAGGAGGCAGAGACAGAGGTAGGCTCAAAGTAAATTGCGGATAAAGTGATGAGGGAAGAGTAAGGAGAAAATAATTTTACTTTACACACCTATTATGCCAACTATTATGTGGGCATATGTGTACGAAATAGCTGACAGTTTTATAGAAGCACCACACCATTATACTATTGATTAAGCCACGCCAAAGGGAAGAAAGACGAGAAATGGTGAAGTTCTCAGTTCAGACTGAGAAAGTTTAATATTTTTCGGGCCAAACAGAAAAGACTAATAATAATCATAATGATAATTATGGTAATACCTTGGTGGATTTCATTTCTGAAACAAAGAGCAAGATGGTTTTGTTGATGAGTCAAGTGAAATGTCGAGTGGAGCAGCGACGAAGACGACGACGGCACAACTTGACGTTCCAAAAACCAACGAAACGAAGAAGTGAGAAATGCATCGTAGAAGCGCTAAAAGGGAAGTATCTTTTCTTTCTCCTCGTTTTTATGCATAATATGCCCAGCTCCAGCTTTTGTAAAATGAGTAATAATATTATTATGGAGCTGACTACTAAAGAGTAAAACCACATTAATAATATTACTCTTGATGAGTGAGACGATGAGCAGTGGAACAACCATCGTAATAATAATACAAGCAAGGTGATATCATCAGACAACAAAATTTATATGCATTTTCTACAAGCAGCATGAAATGAAACTCTATTAGCGAAAGAGTGATGGTTGATGGCTGTCCACCACCATCACCGGTAATAATAATAATGTTTCAAGCAAGCAATAATGGCAAAAGTAATAATGTTTCAAGTCCTCTTTAAAATGAGTTTGCAGAGCCGTATAGTGTAAGAAAGCACCGGCCTAGATGTGTGTCTGTCTCTCTCTCTTTATATACAAGATTGCTGCAACGCAACTAGTAGTAAAATGTAGTAAAACTAAAAAAGTTGAATGGATCGGATAGCACTATTATGTATGCTGATTCATTAACTTTTTTTAGGAAGCCTAGTGAAAAAACGGCTTGGCTGGGTAAGCTAAGTGTCTGGATGGCTAAATGCCTGCTTGCTGCGTAATATAAGATACTGTAGGTATATCGTATTAACTTGACATAAAAATTGTAGAAAAGCACTTTTTATATAATGTTTAGTTGTATGGAAATGAAAGTCATATACGTTGTATATAAATGCCTCTATCTCTACGAACTTTTTCTTATTGTCTTTTTCTCATATCATCGTTTTCAGACTTGATGCATAATGCCTCATCATAAATGCCTCGCCTATCATCTAATTACCTACTAAAAGCAGTACTCTCGGGCGCTGTAAATGAGTCGTCGACAGTCGGGGTCTTCAGCATCATCATAATATGTAATGCATTATACAGCTGCTGCTGCTGTGTGTGGAAAGCGTAATGCTCCATTACATCATCTATTGCCATTGATCTTTTTCTTCATTATCTTCACCAGCTTTTACCTTTGTTCCGTTTTCGACATGTCCGTTTCTCTCTCTGTGTGAAAATAATCGTAGTGCCGTCATCATTATTGCTTCTGTTGAGGTTGTAGTAAGCGAAGTACTTGGATTTCGTTGGGAATCACCGATCCCACAAAGCCTTTAATATTGTTTTATTGTTTTGATATAAATTTAAGTATGCATGATGTACATTTGATTTGAACATCAACTATAAAAATGCAGAATAAAAATTGCTTTTAAAATTGTGTATATATTAGGTTTACTCTTAATCGTTTGCTTACATTAGCGTAGGTTGAGCTAGATACATATTTCTTTTAAATAATGCATGTTTTTATATTATTCATGTTATTTTTAAGAAATGCTCATTTCATGAAAATAAATGGCATGCAATGTATGACAGGCCTAAAAGTAGACATAATAAAAACTTTATTTCGATTATAATTATCTAGTTTATTGTTATAGTGGAATGGATTGAATTAGAGTTGACTTGAACCTCTCTCTTCTCTTATAACAAACTGTCCATTTGCCGGTCCTTCATTAAAATTTTCATTGTTTTTACGTCCAACGAAGAACATCAAATCTACAGTAAAAACAATAATAACTACAACATTACTATTAACCATGCTATTAAAGAAGTTGTTCTCCGAATATCATTTTAATTTTTGAGTACAACTTATTATATTACCAAAGTTTTTGCGGTGTATTGCAAGCTGGGTTATGTGTGACGTGTCTACTCTAAAATATTTTAAGCTATTCATGGATTTCTTTTATTCCGATTCCGATGGTCAACTTGTTCTTTTATTATTATTATGAGAATAAAATGCTCTGATTTTATTTTATTTTACCAATCAGAAAAGTCACTCACACGCTAAAGCTTTTAAGATCAGGTATATTTTGAATAAAGACCAAGAAAAGCGAACAAGTCGTAAGTTGTTGCCCTATTATAATTACAAACATCTGCGAATCGATAATAATAAGCACCACCAATACCATCACTGGCAATAACACTGATATACATACATAATGCATAATAATAATAATATGCATAATAACGATAATGTAACATTACAGAAAAATGGGAGGAAGGGGAATCCAAAGAACAAGAAACAAGTCGAACGAATTGTTATGACTTTGCTCTCTTCTTCTTCTTCTTCTTCTTCGGCACTGATCCCGATGCGATGATGTTTGTGTGGTACACAACAATCAAACAAATAACTATAAAGCTGCTCTACTGGTAATCGCGATAAAGGCGATATTATAATTATTGTATTATTCTTATTCTTATGATGATTATTATTATTTTTCGATACACTTTGAGCATACTAAATAAGTAGTCTCTCCACTGTGTTGTGCATACAGTAGCAGCTACCTTCTTTTAGTTTAAGTATAGGTTAGTTTTATATCTTACCTGCAACTCATTTACTAAAAGCTTAAAGCCTCACATCACCTCAAGAACATGCAATGAAGCAAAAATCTTGGCTGAGATCCCTTCTTATTAGCATTTTACCATCATCATATCATCATCACCAGTTGTGTTTTTTAGGTAACACAACTAATCAAAATATGTAATTAAATTTATGATAATTACCTTTTAAATATCTTAGTGGAAATGACGAGAATGGGCTACCTGAGCAAGAAATCGAAAAAGCTGAATTTATAGATAAAGTTGACGCAAAGAAAGAAAGATAGAAAGAAAGAAGGAGGAGGAGGATGGCTCAGCCTTATTTTTTCAGGATACATTTTGATTATGATTTGGTTTTCGCCTCTTCTTTCAATTCGAGGTGGCGATGGCTTCATAGTTGATATTATGATGATTATAATTACGACGGCTAGCTTATTGCCATCATAGGAATCTAGATGATACGTAATAAACGTACGTGGTGTGTATATACCTATAAGAATGTTATTAGGAATGCTAAAAAACCAAAAACAAGTTGACCTGTGTAGAGTTTCAACTTTATTGTTTTATGTTATACAGTAACTACTCTGCATTCCGAATTATGGTGAATAAATTGGAGCTGTTGTAATAGTATGTGTGTTTGTGAAACTTTAATGAAATTCATGAGGATGATGATGAGATGCATGACACGGTAGTCTTAACTTCTCATTTATTTTTTTTTGGTCGAGGTCTGTACGTACGTATCGGTAATAATAAGGTGGCATTTTATGCCTCTTAATGAAAACCTGTAAAAATACATCCCGAGCAATGGCAAAAAAACGTCAGCAGAGCGGTACAAGAAAAACAACAAGTGATATTTATTATTCCTCTTGTGAAAAAAATGATTTCTTTCTCTGTGTGCCCTTGTCAGTACACAGGTGTAACTTGGGTGAGACCATTGAATAATAATGAAATGAATTTTGAAAAGATGAATGTCTTTTTGAATACTACTGAATGTTAAAGATATGCCTACATATTTTATTTCTTATGATCGCATTTTGTGGTAACAGTTTTCAACATTAATACTTATAATCATCATCATCAACATGATCATTTTCCCTTTTTCGGTGTATACACTCCATGAAAAAATGATAATAAGCAGCTCAGTAGGGAAAAACCTCACGCAAGCAGAAACAAGTTAAAAGTAAATTCTCCACTGATGAAATGGGCCATCGATCTTAATCTTGATACTTGTACGTAATGTTTAATGATGCAATATCAATACAAATAAACTGTCTCATTCACTTCATCTCTTTCTTCTGGCATTGGGCATCTTATTTATTATGTAAGAGAAGGATGAACCAAATAAAACACAAAGTAAAAGACTGACAATAAAAGGGAGAGAGAAAGAAGAAAACAATTTGCTTTTGTTTGATCTCCCATTTGCCGATATTGAGGTACACTAAACATAACACATTGTATATTAACTCAAGCATGAATAATCTCATCATTATTATCAAAACTGACTGGCAAAGTAGAAGTGGAGCCTATTATAGCGCAAAAGATAATAAAAAATGGCCAAGAATATAAAGATTATATTGGCATTTTGGCATCTTATTCCGATTATTTCTTCTTCTTAGCATTATATTATTATTGAGATGATAATTAGGGTGCAGCACTGGGACCATTTCTTTTGATTCGATAATCAGAAGTAGACTACTTATTCTGTAGTTTTTGTTGCTGAACAAAAACTATTCGGACAATAAACTGATTAAACTGAAAAAAAAGTAAGCGTAATGTGCCAGTCAATTCAGTCTTGGTTTCCATCTCGCTCTTGAAGATATTATACTTTACTGCCTTGCCTGTTGCGATACAATTATTGCTTTGTCTTTATTGGGAATGGTGATATGATGTTGATGTTGATCGGACCAAAAAATCCAATAAGATTACGGGGAAAGGTAATAATGTGGTGAATGTTATTATTACAAGGAGGATCCTCATCACATCCCATCACTTCTTCTTTTGAACAAAACTTCATTTTCTTTTCATTTTAAACCAAGTTTCTTGAAAAAGTTTATTATAAAATGAAGTATATAAGATGGATATATTATGGAATGGATAATATAAACATAATTCAAAGTAGATTTTCTTTCCTTTATTCCATTACATTACCTATGCAAGCACCTTATTAAGCTTGGTAATGATGAGCTCCGGATTTGGAACAGGTCCATCTAAAACCAAAACCTATTTTTTGATGATCTTCGTCATTTTTCAATCATCATGCGCCGTACTTCTTTCG
This sequence comes from Entomobrya corticalis, assembly GCA_034694325.1. Lineage (NCBI taxonomy): Eukaryota > Metazoa > Arthropoda > Collembola > Entomobryomorpha > Entomobryidae > Entomobrya > Entomobrya corticalis. The sequence continues at coordinate 10,057 of JAQFYG010002554.1, forward strand.
GTGGAATTATCCTTTTTATATTCTTGTTTCATGTCTCTCTCCATGACTTACAATTTATCTTAATAATATTTATGCATTCCGTATATAATAAAGGTACTTATAATATGACAATTTTTATAATTTCCCACATTATCTGCATGAATTCGGAATAAAATATATTATTCATCTGAAATCAACTTTGGATGACCAACAATCCATATGATTATCATAATCATAATGGCAGTACACTTTCTCGATTTTCGTCGATCTGACTCATTTTAAATGAAAATGGATGGATAATTTTGATAATCATAATGTCCAAAATCCAATCCAATTTCAAATACCATTTATTTCCATTCCTGACGTTGATGGATAAAAAGGCAGGTAAAATAGATATATGTGTCTATCATATCATTATAATATTATGATTTAGGTACTTAGGATAACAAAAATACAGGAATACATGCGCAGTCATTTATGTTCGATCACGTAGTACCTACAATACAGATACACGTGAATGAAAGATAAAAATAATATGGTTGCTGGTCTGGTTCCGCTAGTAAAAGCCAGTAATTCTGGTAATTTTCTTCCTTTCATCATCATAAAAATGTTATCATGGGTGCGCAGGCATATAACAAGGACATAGTTATCATGCGTCATGTCAAGTTCAATGTCTCTCCATATGATATGAAAATAATATAGAATATTTGCATTAAAAGCTGAAAATTTATAATGATATGAAAATGTATTTTTAGAATTACAAAGGAAATTCTATGATAGTTTTGATCCTTTTGATTTACTTAAAACGAGGAAATGTTTTGTACGTGATGTGAGATTGATCAATCATGTTGATAGCAATTTTCGTTTGTAGGATGGAAACCAGTGGAATGCTCGTTCTTCTGGACATTTTTGTTCCCCACTACGCTATTTTACTTAAGTATCTACAAAAACGTATGTGGCAGCGATGATAAAAGTCAAACAGCTTGTCATTCATTGTTATTGTATTCTTTAAACAAAACTTAACTCATGAATTAAGTTGCACCTTTACAATATTGCCAGATTTCTCGTATAATTAACATAAAACCAATAACAGTAATTTATATCAAAAGCCGTCAGGTTTTAACGCTCATTAAAATCCGCTGATATCCACTTAAGGTTATGATCGATCTTACTACTTAACTATTTTTTCTTTCTTTTCTTGGCATGAATGAAATATTATTGGCATTCAGTCAGACAAGAAGGGAGAAAAAAACACATGCAATAATGATAATGATGCCTGTATTAATAATCCACAAGATTTTAGTTGTATTTTATTAGTCAATAAAGGATGGTGTAGGCTCTAACCAAGGCAAATGTGATCATGCTGCTTGCAAGTGTAAAACAATACAAATCCATACCACACACGCAGGTAAACTATAATCATAAAAAACTCTACTCATCTGGTAGTAAATCCGGATGTATCCGTTTGATTGGTTCTATAATATACTTTATGGCTATTTTTTTAAATAAAAGCTTAAAGCTACCTGCCTATTATTTATTTATTTATAAGTAAAATTCATGATAATACTAATAATTACAAGTTTATTTATATAGGTAATATAAGTCACTCCATCTTCTCTAAAGTATACCTTCAAGCCTATTATCGTAACCATCTCTCTTCTCTTTTCTGTTATCGTGAGTGAGGTCTTCTTAAAGGATAAACGCTAAACGTGGTCGATAACGAGGCTAAAATATGCATAAATGCCAACTAAATACCACAAAACAATCATCATCTTCATCACAATAATAACTGGTGCGCACTACTTACCGCGTAAACTTTATTTTTTACAAAACAATTTTATAAATTTATGACGTTGTTGGCGTATATAAGTACTTTTGCTTGCTTTCGTTATTTTCATTGATTGGTATACATAGAATTGGTCTTTTTGAATTGTTGAACCAAAAGGAAAAAAATGTATCTACTAGAAGAGAAGAGCAGCAATTATTGTAATTAATGCAGGATTATACCCACGTTGAAAGAGATTTGTTGAGAGGGATAGAGAGAAAATGACTGATGCTCCTACTCAACAATTACATCAATTATCATTAAACGAGTCTTAGAGGATTGTGTAAGAAAGGAGTACAGCTTTATGCATATTATGTTGATGTGCACTGTACATAGGTATATTTTTTTATAATTGGCCGTATTTATTTCTCTAACGCATCATTATAATTATTATTACTCTTTTTAAAGGAGGATAAAATATGTGAATTTTGTGGCGCGTCTCAACTTTCAACATAAAACACAGTCTCATTTTATTTTCAGTCAAGTTACTCATATGTGTACTAAGCATTTGGATGTTACATTTTTTTAAATAAAAATAACGTTTGTGTTTATAATATAATTATTTTTAAAACGATCGCCATTATTTTGCCATTCTCACTTCTTCATCCTCGTTTGCAATAACGTATCCCATAATAATTATTTATTAATTCTTCTTCGCTGTATGTAGTCTCTCTTTCTTTCCTTTAATTTATTGTTTCACAAGAAAATTTGCTATAAACTATTACGAATCCTCCTTCTTCTCGCGGCTTATTAAATGCTAATAATAATAAGCGATCTACTAATAACATATTTTGTACTCTATTCATTTCCTGTGTGTCTACCTCTTCTTGTTGGATTTTTCCTTCAAATACAGAAATAGATAATACAAAAAATAAATTAAACGTGTGTGGCGCATTTTCTAAAGAAATTATATATTTCGAGTTTTAGCAAGTACACAGACATAATTTTTGTTTGATTATATTTTTTCTCATTTTTATCCCTTTTGTTGTTACGCTGCAATAATAGTAATGATAACAGCAAACGAAAAACCAATGCCGGCGATGATATACTAAGCTATACTCAATATTTGTTTGTCTACATCTTTGAGTTAAATATTTCTCGCATTGTGCACCTATCCATCTGTATTAAGTTGAGAATAAATACCGTCTTATTTTTCATTCATACTATCTACTGGTCTCCTCCCACTTCTTCTCGTATTTCATATCATATTCTTCATAACTTTGGCAGCCTTCTTCTTCTTATTCTTCCCTTTCATTGTATGCAACTTCAACAAACGAATGGCAAAAATAGCTAAAGTTGAAGTTTATATATAGGATGTGTGGTACGTGTACAAATATTCAGTGCAAAATGCAGATATAATATTCTTTTAAACTATTTCTTATTCTTAGCTTATTAGACTTGTATTCACATGGATTTTTATCTCGGTAATAATTAATGGTATTTGTGATGATGATGACTGGTTATGGCTAGCGAGAACCAGCAAAGAAGCCCTTAATTACACGCTAATTTTCATCCATCAATTTCCCGGTATTACCAACTCATTTTGCTGTTGTGTGGGGGAAAATTAATTTAAATCGTATTTTAATATCTCATTAATTATTATATTGTTGCACCTTCTTATATTTTCTTTTTTTCTTAGCAATACTTATGTACATGCATATAACCAACTAATTTTCAATCGAAATAATCCAATATCAGCACAGCATCAGTACAGGAAGTACCGCAAAAAATATATAATAACATGTATGCTAGCCAAGAATAAAGGATATTATTATTATTATGACGAGTTATGTTGTATAAGTAAACAAGTTACTTTTAATAATAAATAATAATGTATAAAGAAGACCGACTTTTATGTGCAAAGTTGATTAAAGCTGAGTAGATTTTTATATACGACTTAGAAATAAATATACTGACAAAGTGAATTGTTATTAAATATTCACTAGTTTTAAATGTTATGAGGTGCGAGAGAAGGTTGGTTGCTCATTTTTTTCTGCACAAAGTAGTTGCAGTGGTGGTTTGCAGGATCATTCCTTCGCCGTCGTCGTTGAAGCAGTAAAAGTAGGAGGATTTCTACCTCCTTCAAACAGTGTGCTACGATTTTTTCAGCCTCTCCTTCTACTGCCGATATGCTATGTACGCTCCAACTGGTTTAAGTCACCACTGAAAATTATATGTACCTCAATGCAATATTATTATCATCATTAATTGTGTAGTAGTTAAATAGCAAATTATAGCTGAAGGTGAAATGATGTATTATGTGATAAACAGTCGCAGTGCCAATCTCTCCAATCTTTTTTTAAACATTTTACTATTACGTAGTTGCTTGTTGGTAAAGGTGCATTTATACAAAATATGATAAAAATGATAAATTATATGCTACATATTTTTCATTTGGTATCCGGGAATTTTTTAAAGAGAGATACGCATAAAATGCAGCTAATAAACAAAACGTGCATATCTACAATTCTTCAAAAATAGTTTGGCACGATAAGTATTCTTTTGTGAAATAGGTATTGAGATATGTCGAGATTACTTGTGTGTTGTGTGCATGTGGAAAACACAGTAAAACTACCGATTCCAATAAATCTTCCCTTTTTT
>JAQFYG010002555.1:0-14458 GCA_034694325.1 Entomobrya corticalis
TATAATTTTGTTATTCGATTGAGCTATCCTATTTAGCAGAGAGAAAGCAGATTTATTATTATTATTATTATTATTACATCACTTTATTACTTAACTTCTTTAGTTTAATTTCACATTATTTTAACTGTTGAGTGAAGACCACATCTTATGATGTGAGGATGCGCAACCACAGAGAGTGGAAACTATTGAAATAAGGAAAATGTAAAATAATGTAATATTATTTTAAAGAAGTGGTTTGTTGGATTCAGCAGAGGACAGGAAGCAAATATAGGATAAGACAACTCTTGTTTTTTCATTTCATTCACTTCTGACTTAATTTATTGTCAATAATAGTTAAATGTGAATATAAAGTAACCACATTTAATATCCAATTAATTTAGTAATGATTATTCATGTATGGCACAGGATACAAAATCCACCACAAAAATATTCACTTATTTAAGTTCAATTATCAACATGTATTTTACAAATATTTAGTATTTTCCTTCTTCTTGACATCAGGATATTGTGGTAAAAATTAAGTGAAATATTATTGTAAAAATAGTTTTACTTTGTCATTCTTGTGGTAAGATCATTTCATAAAAATGTAAGGAGAGCGAGAAGAACGACACATTCCTGCTGTGACTCTGAGACAAGTACCTTGCAATAAATATTGAAGAAGTAACTTAATATATCCCAAAACTTCATCTAATTTTTCTTGCGCGCCGACTTCACTTATTTTCATTGCCATTTCAAAATAATACATCTTTCTCCTCTCATTTTATTCATTACAATCCACATAAACCCATTAGCAAACGAAATTATTTAAAGACAATGAAGCTATAATATCAGTACTTTTTTGGTTTTGCATTTGCGTGTTGCTCCTGTGAAGAGTAGGTAAATTTTAATGTGACTAAACAAAATAAAACGTTATTGATGAATCTCATAGCAAGGACCGCCGTTTTGGTATATTATATAAAATATAATCAGACGGTTTTATCAGAAATCCAGAGGACTTATTTTCACACCAAAATTTATTTTTTCGATTTCATAAGTATTAAGTTTTTATTTTCATGATTTTACATTGAAGATTAAAGATAAAATATCAGATGTAGTAATGAAATAAAATACCATCATATTATCATTGAAAGTTCCTTCAGCACGTTTATGTTATTGTTGCGTACGCACTTCTACCAATTGCCGTTCCCGTAAATTGAAAAACATTTTGTCTCAAAGGGATCACAGCAGAAAGCTTCTGACAAAAATTTCATGTTCGTAGATTTCATTTTCAATTTCTGAAACTTATGAAGGATTACTAGGTGTGTCCAAAACCGATTTTTTAAATTTTGTTGCTTTTCGGCATTTGTAAGGGGAGTGATTTGATGATGAAAAAGGTGCTTTGGCGTGCAAGTGCTGGGGCCTGTGTTTTTCACTGTAGGATGCTACAAACTATTTTATAGTTTCTTAAGAAGATTATCTGAGTCTTTCTGATATTTTCAAAAAAATAGTCTGAACAATTTAATATGTAAGTGTTAAAGTGGCCATAGAGTATATACTTGACATTGTGTTAAAATATCACAAGAAATGCATTTTATAAAATTGTTCGAATATGTCGATTTGCTTATTTTAAAAAAAGAGATCTTTCAAGCTTTCAAGAGCTTTTTTATCTATTTATGCAAATGAGATTGATAACGAAGCTTGAAAATGTTTTTTAAAATCAAATTTATGCGTATATGTTGTACATACAAATGTTGTTTGTATTTTATTTTTACATGCTTTTATAAATGCAGAAAACGAAGAGCAACACCGTTTTTATTAGAATTAACAATAACATGAATTGTTATTTTACTACTTTTTGTTGATTGCTTGCTATCCTGATACAGACCGATACAATATCTTTGCGTGACTCTAATCGCCAAATACTATACAAAAACATTGGTCGGCGTAACAACGCACAGACAAATATAATTGTTGTCTTTTTTTGTTTTTCAATAGTAATCACAATCGGTAATCACGGGAAGGCAAAAAATACTTTCTCCTATATTGTTAAATAATTTAATTTAGTTTAACAACCAGCAAAGTTTGTGTAAAACGTTAATAGCATACACCATACCGTGGAACCATAGTAATTTTTTATATGACGTGACAACCGCTTTTGTAACTTTCCACATGCTTCCTGATTCGTTTTATCATTGTTGTAACAAATATTAAATTAAGATATTTAGCTACAAATACGCATTTATTCTTTACTTTTCAATTACTGTAGTGGATGGCTTATTCCCAATGCTTTTAATTTTATAATATTTTATTCAAAATTAGACAACGAAATATTATTTTGGGGTACTAAATAAGAGTTCAGAAACAAACAAAAATTAAGGAAAGTCAACAAATATCGAATAAATGGTTTACAAGATAGCAGTTGGGTTTAAAAAATAAAATTAAAAATATTGGGAAACATTTTTTGCTCTATTAGATGGTTTTACTACCTGTATTCTTTCATATTGACAATATGTACTAAAATTACTGATCCTCTCCACAAAGGGTTTTCCGTCCATTGTTTCTAGCAACAGTCAATTAAATCATTCAAAAATTCTCAAAACTAATTTAAATGTCAATTTCTATATTAAAGTGTGCAAAACCTAACACTGTACAGGTATTCTTATTTAGTGAGCATTTGCCTGCAACTAAATATTGTTCGAACAATTTTTTCTGTGGGGTAAAATATAAGTCATGAAAGTAAATTCAAGTTTTGAGCCTACGAGAGGAACTGTAATTGCCTGAAGTTATTGTGAAACTGTTTATAAAATGCATACATGCTGCACAAAGACAAAGACCCAACAATCGAATGCTCTAACTATTACTACTTACGATTACTAGGAAAAGTGTATTATATACGAAAAATTTCTGAATTTATAGATAGTGCAGTTTTTAATTTTCGTCCCAATACTATTTGTGAGCGCCCATGTTCGGCGATACAAACCTACAGTAACAATAGAAACAATGTAAAAGCAAGAAAACGTGCGTCGGAGTTTTTGTCTTACAATACTTCTTATTATGATTGCTCCATAACTGTCAACCATAATTACTCAAGCCTGCTGGTTAGAGTGTATTATATATTTTTTCTCAATTTATTGTTATACTGTAGCTAGACAAAGAAAAAACAAATTAGCTGGATATTTTGTAAAAGCGCTTTTTATGTTTTATTAGATGTTAAATTAGATAACTAATGAGCAGAGCCGAATCACTTAAATTTGTTCTAAATTTAACCATTATTTACCATTGGAGAATATTTCTGTGTTTTTATTCCAGTTTGACCGTGATTTATGGCAATGCGTATAAAATATTCTGGATCTGATAGTTTGTGTTCAGTTATAGAGAAAGTCAATGTGGTTAGCAAAAATCCCACTTTTATTAAGTAGGCACATTTATTAATTTAAGTAAAGGGCTCAAAGAAGTATCTGTACTAAGTATGCAAAACACAAAAAGCCTAAATAACTTTACTTGCCACGGGATCGTATTTACTTTTTTTACTAATTGAAAATCTAGCTGCATTTCGTAAAATTCAGGATTGCAGTGTTCAAATGTCAGATTTCAGAAGGTGTTCCTCAACATGGTAATTCTTACATACTAAAATTTTACTAGAATTTCACCACGTCACCTTTCATTCCACAACTGCTCATTTTGCTTTCCAAACTTGTAGTTTATTTTAGTTTCCGTTTATCTACGATCAAGCCAAATGCCCAAAAGCAGCAAAATATTTTAGACGGCGTAAGAACATTACATTTGGCCTTGCTCTCCCATATTATTCTATTGTCGTCTTTAGCTATTCACTTGATTTTTTTCATAATTAAAAATGTGTGCGCCATTATTTGTTTTTTTTAAATTGCGTGTTTCAAGTGATTTCAATTAAAATTACTTATCGTTATCTTCTTTTAATCATAATATTAGGTTGGCTGATGCCCATTTAAAATTTAAATGAAACTTTGTTGTAAATTCTCTGAAGAAGTAAGGTTTACGGTGGTTACTTTAAAATGCTGAGAATCTAAACTAAAAATGCGAATATGCAAAATTAATTAATGGCAAGCAGTGGAGCCTGTTGGTGTACTTCAGTGCGTGTTTTAGACGGCTTCTCTGATTTCAAAATTCGTTGAATCTTTCAGTTGATAAGGGCGCAATACATTAAAACAAAATGTAGGTGACATTTAAGCTCAGCATTATTGCTTACATATTCACTACAAAATTAGTTTTGTGAATACAAAAGATCAGTTAGTATATAACTGATAAAAAATTTAAATAAAATTAGTTGTATTATTATTGTCAGAATAAAATTTTAGCCCAGCTAGTCATTAATGTGATATGATGAATGACCAAATAAAATTTACTTACAAGAAACAGTTACTTTCCAGTGTAGGTATTTGCCAAAAGATAACGGTTCACAAAGATATTTATTATTTTTTGTCTCTCCAGACGTCAATGTTTATCTTGGAATAAATTAAAAAATTGGAGATATGTGTAGCAAATGCTTTTGTATTGACTGCTTAAGTTTAAAGTTAAATCTGATGCAATAAAAAGAGCCTCTCAATTATTAAGACTACATGGATTTTTTTTTCTAAATTTGTCAAGACAATTCTTCTTGACCGCATATACAGTATGTTTTGTATAGTGTCAATGTCGCCCAACAATAGTTTTATTTGCATTTTTCCACATTCACGTTTGTTGTATTACTTTTTGTAAATTAGTTGAAATATAAGAAACATGAGGAACTTACAATACAAAAAAAGAATGTTCTTAGATACTACAGTAGAGCCAGTTTTCAATATACGATTTTAAAATTAACGTATTATATCAATAAAGTGACCCCAAAGTTTATCTGAGGTTGATGTTTCCACCTACCAGTAACGCAAAATGTAAAGGCCATGTTTCAGTGCTACAAATACTTTGCAGGGCTGTTACGTCGCAATGTTGGTTTCTTTAAATTTCACAAGTGCAAGTCAGCACTAGATTACCACGTTCCTCTCAAGCAAACAACAAATAATATGGGACCCTGAAAAACAAACAATGATTAGTGATCGCAAGGCTTCATTAAGCTTTGGCGAATCCTCATTCTTGACCGGAAGAACACAAACTGACAAAATATTTTTTGTTTGTTTGAATCATGATTACCGAGTACCTAGGAATCAAGTTTTGATGACTATGAATGCAACGACATTGAAAACTGCTTTCACACGTCAATAGTTTAAAATTTGGTTCAACTGAAATATGTTGAATAATGTGTTTACTTCTTGATAAATTACCTTTTAAAAACACTAATGTATCATCAAAACATTTTGTTGTTTTCATTTTTAATGATTGCGTATTGAATGACATAGCTATTTAGTTTCAAATCTGATAAAATTAGAAAAATTATATAAATGGCCAAGCGTGTCACTTCGATGCTTTAATAAACGTAATGTCAATATTTAGCGTGAGCTCAAGCAGTTAGCTGATCGTTTTCAATAATTTTGTTAGAGTCACAATAATCACATTTGTTTCGATATTTGATTATAATCTAGGCAGTTCATAAAATGCGTTTTTTGAATGCAAGATTTCGCGTTTTAATATCTTCAATTATGCGGTTTTTTGCGGCTTGATTCAAATAACAATTTTGTATTGCTAAATCCATTAACCAGCTCGTTTCAAGATAAATATTAAAATTATATCTCGAGTTTTGAATTAAAATCCTGTAGCAACCGTTTTAAGCTTATAATACTTTAGAAACAGAACAGTTTTTCATTCTTGTCTTCAATACATCATTTCTGTGCTCAGAAAAAATAAAAAACTAATGAATGCACAGTCGTATACGCGTGCGTACGCCAAATGCCAGTATTAAATTTCGCACGGAAGTTACGGTTTCACTTAAACCTGATGATGCAAATAACAAATAATCTCAGGATTTCTTCAACACGTCGGATTTTAAAACATACTGTGAAGATGGTTAAATACAATTGAATGAATTGCAAATGTTATGTCAAGATTATAAATAAATATGAAAATATTTATCTCATTCAATTTATTAAATTTTACTTTCAATCATTTTGATTTAACAAGTAAAGGGATTAAATGCAAATGTGCAATAATTTTTCAAATGCCTACAATATATTTAAAATAATGACTTACCCATAAAAATAAACAGAAATATTTAATTCAATTCGCCAAAAACGAGCGACTAATAGACAACTATATAATATGAACTATAACATCGCGTACGGATGTTTAATAATCTACATTTTGCTTCATTTAGTGTGGTTTTCTCAGTCAAAAATTCAATATAAATTAATATTAAATCATTTAATAAAATATTAGTTTCCGTCTTAAAATCGCAATGTTCCATCTTGATGTGAGTGAACTTTGGTTCGGTTAAGTATTGACAAGGTACACAAAAGCCAAAATGTAAGCAAACAATCAATGCAAATCAGGCGAAACTCTGACTTTTAGTTAAATTTCTCCCTTCTTACCTTACCACTTGCTTTCCGACTTACTATATCGAACGTAAAATATGTGTTAATAAATCTAGTTTTATTTAAAATTAAATTTAATATTGTCGTGAAGTTTAGTAGTATTGATTTTAGTTGCTTGTCGTCCTTGATTGCTCTGCTTGATATAAAAGTTTAAAAGTAAGAGAAACCAGGCCATTACTAAAGTCTCAGTTCTAATTTTTACATTTCAAGTATCAGTAACATTTACAAACCGCGGAGCTTTTACATCTTTGGTGATGAGTAACACAAATGTGCTTGTATTCTAAATATTGACGTTCAGCTTTGCACAATCAAATCTATGAGCGTCAGTGCCTTTATTGATTATTTTGAACTTTGGATCTCCTAACCGAAACGTTTTGAAACGCGATCTTTTTTACCATCATATGTAAAAATTATCGAGTGCTTCGAGTTATCATAATGCCTCAATGTTACAAAATAAAATATTAGTTATATTATTGGATTGAAATTTTTTCAGAGTGTAATATTTAAATTCAACCGTCGTTTTTGTTTTATTGACTTTTGTGGTGAAAACTCGTACTCATAAAGAGGAAAATTATTTTACAGCGTACAAACCATGTAAAATATAATATTTATGTTTGTTTGCTTATAAGTTCGTTTTTAAAATCGAAATTCCCCTTTTTTTTAAATAACCGTTTTCCAGTAAAGTGCAGCAAAGTTTGCCTTTTACGTACTGACTATGAGTAAAAAAACTTTTAAAACAAGCTCAATAGAATATTGGAATTGAATCTCGTAAGAAGAAGCAATGCAAGAGGCAAGACCTGTCAAAATTATGAATCTTAAGAGACCATACGACATAAAAAAGCAATGTGGGAGCTTAAATCAGAATCAAATTTAAAATAACAGGAAACAAAATAAAACGTGAATCCAGAAATAACTAAGGAAATAAAAACACAATCGGAAGCCGATACGAAGACATTATATATTAGCGTTTTGGCACATGTATCGTTTTAACATCCTTCAACACATGTAAATTATAATAAAAATATGGGTAAAAACTGTTGTTCAGTAGATATTTGTGAAAATTAACCAACAAAACAAATAACACAATGGGCTTCCGTTTTCACCAGTAATCATTGAAATATATTCTACACCGTTTCCGGACAGGAAAAATTCCCCCACTGTATCCGGCATGTAGTTATGGCTTGAATCATTTGTTTTTCCATTTTTACTTCAAGAAAATTTGCAATCATTCCAGATCTGGTATAGGCCATATAATGAATCTTGGATGAAATAAACTCTTGTGGCGTCAAACATCGTATTTTATTAGAGATGAAAAATAAGTTTTTAAAATATTAAACGACGTGGAAAAAGGAAACAAGAATGAAAATTTGGAGACTTGAGCTATATATGGTTCGAGAAATTATTTATGAATGCCATTAACTAAGATTACAATATATAATAAGCTTCTGCAAGGTTTCATTTTATGGTTCCCTTTTATTTAACTATAAATAAATATGTAAATTAAACATGTTAAACGGAGTTTAACTAATAATATTACTAAAGTTCAAGGTCACCTAGCAAATTATGTTAGATTTTGTTCTTTTAAGCATTAAAACTATTGAAATGCAGTAATAAAAATCAATATCGTAAACCCAAGACTTTGTTTTTGAATTATATATATTTTTACAAATGAATCTACCAATCAAATAAGATTGTTTCATTTCTACTGCTAAAATCGTTTGTTTGAAAGATACAAAAATTATTATGCGGCATTCTATCATTCAATTTATTTATGGTTTAATACTTTTGACTGCTCAATGCTTCATAAATTCTAAATTATAGTTATGAGCTTACTTAATATTTTACCTCATCCACTCAGAAGGTATTTATCATAGTATATGAAACAAAGTAAGTTATCAAAATATTGTGTAATAATCTCTGCGCTGTAAAGTAAATATTTAGCCTTTCCTGTTTGGCGTATGGAGCAAAGTTTCAATTTATTAATCATCGAACATACCGGTACATGTATAAATTTAAATGGCAACGCCATGCAACTGTAACGGAAGGAACCGACGATCGGAGGAATTCAGCTAGTCGGAGGGAACGGAGGATTTCAGCAGGTTGGAGGAAACGGAGAATTTCAGTAGGTCGGAGCAAACGAAAATTTCAGAAGGTCGGCGGGAACGGAGGAAATCAGCAGGTCGGAATGAACGGAAGATTTCAGCAGGTCGGAGGGATTTCTGCAGTATTTCTTTCCATAGTTTGTGCTTCACGATTCATTTAACTTTGGTGCATTCTTTGGCATTATAATAGATATATCTTCATAATCTATAAATTTTAATGAATCTTTTCATTAACATGGATTTTATCTATAAACTATTGTTAATTGTTACTCAGAAGAAACAAAACATTTTTTGTTTGCAGCAAAATGCAACAAAGATGCTTTAGCGTAGCAATGCGTCAATGTAAATACTAGAAAGTCCAAACAATCGCACTTTTTTCATGTTTATAACTTTACAGCTGCAGTTTCAGATATTCTAAATGATTGACGGACGACAATAATGGCCATTATGCTGTTACAACTCACAGGACCAACTTTATAGCGATAGCCCATCTATATAATGCCAAAATCCGGTTAGTCTCAACGAAAGAAGTATAAGGCGTCATAAAATAGCAGACAGTCTCCAAGCTCTAGTTTTTCATTGCTTAATGCTAAGACTACTGAACTATTCTTGCACACAAAAGCACAACCTGATTTAGTTTTAATAAAATTCACCATGTATAGCATCAAGAAATCCCATGTATAACTACAAAACATAGTGAATAATGATGATGTTTTTTGCAGCACAAAAAAATCTTATATTATTTTTTAACTAGAAAAGGCGATCTATGTACGTAACAGTGTTTTGGAAACTGCATGCTGTTGGCTTTAGAGCATCTATAATTATCAAGAGGTCAATTTCCGGAAATCAAAGTCACTTTCCGAAAATTAAGTCTGACAAAATTTAACGTAACACATAACTACTGTTTAATGATAAACATGCATAATCAAATAAAACTTATGTAAAACTAAACATCCCCCGCGATTCAATCCCAGGCCTGACCGCGGATGCAGCTTTCCACAGAGGCTTATGAATAGCTACGCTACGAGGAGTTTCTTTGTAATAATATGCATTCAATGTTGTTTCAACATTTCTCGTTCTTCACTTTATAATTTGTGGTTTCGCCATTTTTTTATGGTCAGTCCTTTCACCTGCCATGAATGTCTGATATATCCGTTAATAATTCTCGCAGAATATTAGAAGAAAAACATACTGGCGTTACAATACACAAGTATCAAGTACAAAAAACCTGGCATCATTAAAAGTTCTTTTCAAAGATTTCAAACCTATTGACATTGAACTATAGCATCTTCAGCAGTGCACTAAGGTTTTTCTTAGAAAAATTTGTTTTTGAAACTAACAGTTAAAAAGGAAGATGATGTACTTCATTGGACATCGCTTCAATTTGTAAACGTTTACCACGAAAAGCATGTAATATGTTGAATGCGCAAATATATTTTGCCACAGATTAATACTGAAATATCTAATTGCTAAGAATGTCAATAACTACGGTTTTAGTTTTCATCAGTAGTATCTTCCCAAGTCTAAAATTACATCTTTTTCACAATGCATGACAGAAAATCTATATTTTAAATGTAAATACAATTAACAATAAAAAGCAATAGTCATAAACATTGGTCTACAGCATTTCCCTGGGGAGATACTTCCCCAACTGTGAAACGTTTGAAAAATTTCAAAAAGTAAAAGCCGTACAAGGGTATATGGACCATATGTGGACCAATTTTAAGCTCTTTATCTCAATACGTGTAAGGCCCAGCGACTTTGAAAAAAGCTCGAAAAACAGCGCTTTTTGGATTTTGGGGCTTCGTACCGTAAAACTTTATATTGAGACCGGACCATTAATTATACTTTTTGACATAACTTCTGACGCTCTTTAAACTCGTGTAAACGAAAACCAAACTATGACCCAACATTTTTTATTACGTATAGCATTTTAGCACCTACAGTCGAAGCTCGATATACCAGACATGCAAATAACGGACAAATAGCTACAACAGACACATTGTGAGAATCTCTGCCAGCGAGATAGGGGCTTACATGTTAAATTCAATGCATATAACGAACACAATATGATGATCCCAACAAGCATTTCCGCACTATATAACGGACATGCATACCAAAACAAGCAGGTGATCGTGTATTTTTAAGGGTTTTATTTTCAAGGGTTTCTGCTATACAACGGACATGTCCGTTCCCTTGGCAGTCTGGAAGAAAAAGTGGGTCGAACTGGTTCAGTGGGCGAGTACTCCCACCCCAGAAATTGGAGTGGCAACAATGCTAAATGATCCTTTCCAGCTGTTGCGGCTTCGGCCATAGTTAGGTGGTAATTTACAAGATATGGACTTCGCAGTATTTGTAAGTTGATCTATAGAAACCTTGTGTAATGGCTAATTAGAATAATGTCTACCGTACAATGTAAAGTCTGCGATAAAGAGAATAAATAAAAAAAATAATAAATTGAAGTTAACAAAGAGTTTCTCGCATAGGCCCATTACATTTAAATTGTAATTAACGATGTGCTTTTTCCACAGTCAATTCGTGATTATAATAAAACGTCTCACGTATTCATCAGTGGATAGTGGACATATATGTATCTGATTATGTTTCGAAATTTAACATTTGCCGCTCATTCTTATTTACTTCTGTTACACGCTTATTTCGTTGCTTGTTTCTACCTGTAAATATTACACCAGAGATTCTCAATCTGTTGTTATTGTAACTAACAAGAACTGAAAATGCATTTAATGGACGTTAAAGTATATCAATACGTACAAACACTTCGCTTAACCAATGGTGTTAGTAATCGTGTGAATGCAAATAATACACGGTTTAACATTTTTAATTACGCTTAAGATTAACTAGTATGCGGGAACCTTCGTTTATCCTTTATATTTCTATGATTATTCAACCTATTCCATTTACAATATGTGTTGTTCGTACTTTGTGGCACGTTAACTGTTTTTAATAACTTCAATAACTTTAAAATTCAGAAATAAACCTCTTTATTCCTCATTCTTGTTTCCCCGGACACAAAAACGAATTTTTAAAGTGAAAATAAGAATGGATTTTTGGATGAAGGCATGTTTATCTATTGTGTTAATAATATTAATAAAGCCAGCTTGTGTTCTACTGGACTACCTTTTGCAAGGAATATGAGTATAAGAACTATGAAATTTGCCTCTTTACATGGGTCTTTCACATATTGATTCATAGTGCTTTGGATGCAAGCTTACACGATTATTCTGTCTATAGGTTTATAATTAACTGTATTGAACAATAATTTACCATACGTGACGTAGTCACAATTTGATTAGAATTTGGAAATGTAGCAAATGACATCATTTGCTTGAATGACATCATTTGCTTGAATGACAAATATCATAAACTCATTTGTCGGCCCCTAGGGGGACATTCTTTCCGCATAAATGAATGTTGACATTCCAAAATACTAAATTATCAATTAAACTAACTCGCTAAGTAGTAGTAATTAGGTCAACTACGTTTTCATTATTAAAAAATGTGTAAAAATATTTCAGAGTTAGTTGCTTACGAATAACTTATAACAAAGCCACTAGTTTAATAATAGTTATTAATAATGTCCTATTTCAACCATTTAATTAGGTTTATTTCCGCGTAAGTTGTAACGTATTTTGGTAATTTCATCTGTATTCTTACTGTATTAGCAATGTACATCATGTTACAGAAATAAAATCAACTGCCGATTGCTTACTCAAGATATGAATTTCAAGATTGTTTGTTTTTGGAAAAAATCATCATATGAATGATTTTCCTCGTAAAATATTCTCTAGATATTATAAAGGCGTTCTACGGTTTTTGTTTTTAACTATTATTGGGCACTTTGTTTTCCTCTATTACTGCTCTATTTTGAATTAATTTCTTGTCGATTTTACAATCGATATGTGGTTATGGAGTCAGCGTATTGATTGAAGCTTAGTTTCTTCGAATAATTATCAAAACAATTAAATCAATTTTGATTCAAAACTGTTAAGCATACTTAAATTATCAACCAATTTCAGTTGTTTGCTGGTTGTGCTTAATTATGCGTCAGCCTCTCGTGCTGTTTCTATCTGTCCTTAAAAAACTGGGCTGATAGTGACTGAAAATTAAATGATGGCGTATAAATATATAAGGCTTTATCGAATGCGCCATAGATTCATACAATGGTTGCTTCAACCAGACTGAAACTTCTAAAGTCGACAATTTCAATATTTCTTTTTTATTTTGAAGAAGGACATATTGTGAGTAAATACACGGTACATGTATTCAGTTTATTTGTTTTACGATTTTATTTTGATCACTTAATTTGTATTTTAAAACATTTCAAATCGTCGAACATTTAACTCTGAAAATAGGCTCTGAACGTAATAAAAATCTCTCAACATTAATACTTATATAGGTTTTGAAAATAAACTAAAATGAATAATTGGTAATTAAAGTTAGAAACGCTAAGTTTGTTTCATTACTAAAATGTTGAAATAAATAGTAATTCTATTCATTACTCGGAATTCTTTTACATTTTGCGGGCATCAATTTTATCTGAGCCCATCCAAATAGTCTGAAAATTTTGGTAACTCCTTCAGAAGCTGAATATATCTTGTTGCGCTACAAATAGTGTTCAAGGATTAAATGTTGCGTTGCAAACACATTCTTTACTTAAAGAATCTCCATACTGTACCAAAAGAAAATTATTGCAAATACAACAGAAACTTTTGATCTTTAAGGCGGAGTTAAAAATTTTGCGTTGTTTAATGTTCATCATATATGTATGGAAATGGACCGAGACCTTATCAATTTGATGAATTATCACCTTTAAAGTTTTAATTTATTATTGAAAATTATAGATTGTCAAAAAATCGTATGTGTCCAAAGATTCTTCTTCTAAATCTATTAAAAATTAAATTGTTGCGTTGATTTCCTATTCTCTCTTTAAGGAAGCTAGTTTGCCAAAAACAAAAATAAAATAAATGTCGACAATATACTTTGATCAGTTTTTACTAATATATATCACTGATACAAGTAACTCTAAACGTTTACGCGACCAAAAGATCTGAGGATAGCAGTGTATCTTCCTGCAAGTCAAAACAGTATAGCGACGTAGCTGTTTACAAAGAATGTATTGCAAGGTTTTCCTCTTATTTTAAATTTAAAAGCTTATTTTTTAGTTAAGTTAAGCACTCGATTTTAATCGGTGTTACATCAATCCAGTGCATCTGACTGCAAACATATATGCTAATTTTGTTTTTTAAAATATATTAAATAATTTTAGCTAGTACATATAATACAGAAAAAGTTGTTTTGGCTGATGGCTGAAATATTAAAATGGAGAATTTAAATGCAACAAAATTTATAAATAGGACACAAAGGATAAATTAAATGTATTCAATTGGAGCAGTATTCATTTTTATGTAACGCAAAACTTTCTTTCAAAAAGATAACCATGAAAAACCAATCATCATAAATAAAATAAAAACTTGGATATGCCAAATCTAGTTACTAAGTTTTGGCTGTATGTAACGGTACTTTTACACGCATAATAGTACTCTTTCTGGCTTGGTATTCAATCTTATATTTATCGTAGTTTGAATTTAGCGGCTATTATAGTACTTGATGCGAGCAGTGTTCACTGCTCGCATCGATATGGCTCAATATGGCTCGATGCGTTGTAAATTATGCACTACACTGCAACGTAGAACTTGCAATTGTTGCAACGTGCGTGTATTAACGTGCATATACGAGCATAATATGTGTGCGTCTGCCTCTTCTCTTTTTTCCGGCTGCTTTTTACACCATTTTTAAGTGTCGTAATTTGCTTTTTGACTACGTCCGACCAAGCCAAAGGTGCAAAGCTGGAATTTTATG
>JAQFYG010002556.1:0-14455 GCA_034694325.1 Entomobrya corticalis
AATTTTTTATTACTTCTATCTAAGAATGAAATGTAGCGGTTTCAATTGAACTAAGCGGTTTTGCATAGACATGCCCGTACATTTTATACCTGAAAGAGAGTTGAGTAATCTACACCAAGTGTTCGCACACATTTTCACTGACAAATCTCTAATTGTATGTACTCACCATTATATCTGGTCTGACAAATTAGATAAAAATATTTCTTTTCATAGTCGTTTTGCGGGAGAACGCTGTACACATCCGATATGCCCTCTTCATTCCTCTCACCAGCTACTAGTGCAATGAATATTTAATAGCACAAAATCTATTTCAAACAAAGGGGTATTCAAATATTTAGTGAAATCTCATTTGGAAAGCTCCTGTCTCACAACGAATAAAATAAATGGGAAGGATCTCACGAACGTGACAAGCTATGATACTAGATCCCTTCCCATCAAGTTGATTCGAACCGACATATCCCCAAGCTATTTCGTTTCTAACTCCGATACCCAAATAAAACGTCTGAGAATGCACAGTAACTTCCATGATGGTAGTAGTAATGTCGTTGATGATATTATACTTTTCGCTCGTTACTACTGAACCTGATCGTTAGGACAAGGAAAATGTTAGTACTGAAGAGATAAAACAACTCTTTCTCAGTTGTTTGGTGTCTACAAAAGAACGTCAAATCTAATGGTATTTTTGGCTGGATAGGTGTATTGTACTTCTTGTCATCTTTTGCAAAACGAACCGGAAAACCGGAATGCGATGAAAAAGTGGTAGCGTTTTAGTAGTGCTAGAATCCTTGGAATAAGGATTCTCAGCACTCAACCATTGTTCTGTACAGATGTATTTGCTGTGTATATGCATCTACACACAAAAACCAACTTCGATGTCCATTTGCAGGATGGTTTTTTAAAAATGTTTGTTCACTTCAGAATCAAACACTCGTTTTTTTTCTGGAAAGGGTGGGCGTGAAGCACACTCCACTGGATATTCCCGGAAGGTTACTGAGATATACGTACTTAAGTACATCCTACAGATATTGAATCTGATCTCAAAACTTCCATTTCTTCATAGAAGTATCTATGCTCGCATGGTTGGGTGGACAAAAGGTTATAATATGGTGAAGAGTTATTTGATGAGATACACGTACACGTTCTAACGAAGTACAAGTTTTGTCAAAAGACAAATGAAACAACAACGACATGTCAAGTTAACAAAATGTAATTTTTTGTTTGCACAGGTGGATTAGCAGGATACGCTTCAATTCCGCTCGCAGACAACGAGAGTTACAATCTGTTCGACTAGGTACTACTACTCCTTCCAAACGAACTGTCGTTTTTGCTTCCAGCCGTTTGGATGAGACTACGCTTTATGCTATCAAGGATCATGTTAAGTCTTCTCGGTTTGGGTTTTAAGAAGGGAAACTTTGTTCATTCGAATTACGTCAGTTATTTTGATAGAAAATGGGAGATTTTTTGTAATGCAGAAGATTTGCCCATTCAAGCAGGCTTCACCGACATCACTTTGGTTCGGAAATAATGCGAATATATTTTTCTTACAGGCAATTTGCTTCATATAACTACGCAATTTTAAAAGAAAAAATAAGTATTTTTGGTGAATTAATATTATCTCGGTTCTTATTTTTAAAATGGAATTTCTGCTTAATAAAAACTGGTCTTGCTCGGTTTCATTCTGTTCACTTGAAAGAAAATAAAAAATGTCGTGTCATATGCAAAATAGAAAAAACAAGACAGCTTGACGAAAACAATTCGATTTGGTTCATTGGTTTGATTATTATTTGAATTTTGATGCCATATGGGGTACTTGTTCATATCGAAAATTGGATTTAGAAAAAAGTATTAACACTTTCTTACAAATATATAACGTTGACTGTTTACATATTACATGATCAATGGTTGCTTGCTTATCTAACCTATTACATATTATATGAAGTAAAATTAATTTCACAATTGCAGTATTGCATGTGCATATCGTGATTTTGTCATAAATGTTTTTTGTTGTTGCATACTTGAGACTTTTATTTAAAATGTTCATGAGAGGTCCATGTACCGTAAATCAAGTTTTTTCACGACAGAATCAATTTCTTCTCCCTTCATCCATGTTGCCGCTTCATTATCTCGTAAAAATGATACAAGGTTATGAATAGGCAGTGACTTTATTGGAACAAGAGTTTAACTGGCTACCAAAAGAATGTCACAAGCCACAAAGGTCGACCAATATCTTCAACGCAAGCATGTGACATAACATAGTACTTTCCATTACTTTGTACTTATGTTCATGTCTTTTGACTCTTATCTTTGGCGAACATGACAAAACACAGAAACTACTGAAAAAGATAAAGACAACAAAAATATAACTTGTTCGCAATTTTTTACTTGCTTCTTAAATATTTGTGTATGGTTATGATGAAGCTAAATACTAAATATCATGTCCGCAATAAAGGTGGAGCTTTTCATATTCTCGTTGCAACCAACCGCACTGTCTGTCAATTTGATCTAAATTATAACTAGCAATATATTTTGTATCATTTGATAAAAATGTTAGCATTTGCCAATAAAATATATGGACAAAGAAGATGTACATTCGTATTTAATTTTATAGGTATGCTATCGGTTTCATAACAATGCATTGTTACGTCCTTGTCTTTGAAAGTTTTCTGATATGGAATAAGGCTTTTTGGAAATGTTTGCATACTTTGTACTTAAAGAACTATTGTTTGCGTATTTACTTTGCGTTTGACAAAAAATATTAACGCCAAAAAATTGCACGGTTCAGCCTCAAGCTAGTCATATTGCTGCTACGGTCGTCAGAAATGTAACTCAAGTATTTTTTGTACAACAATAATAGATATAAAAATGACAAAATATAAAATTATGGAGTTTCCAAACAAACAAAAAGATGGTGAATGGAGACCAAAATTGCTATTTAGAGCAACAGTCTTACTCATCAACTTATCCCTTACACGTTATAGCACAAAAATGTTTTATAGTCTCAAATACAGAGATCTTCAAAACTCTTCCAACACTAGAAGGTTTTGCTGGCCAGTCTCAAGTTTACAGTCGGTTACTGAGATTACTTCCATAAACACACGGTTACGACGAGTGAGTCAAAATTAAACAATAAAATGGTTCCTTTAATGGCATTCTTTGCTTTTGCGGTTCTCTCAAGATCTGCAACGGTGGAAAGTGTGAATCCTCTTGAAGTGGCTGAGCCTTGTTTGGGGAACTTTGTAACGCAAGATTATGACGGAGTTTGGGTAAGAAAGGAGTTAAGATATAAGAGTATGAAAATTTCAAAACTTTTTTGCTCAAGTTGGTCTTGTGGAAATGAGTTTTCGTCCCATCAACCAACAAAGCAATTCGTTTTTCTTTCAAAGAACTTATAATACATTGCCGCTTTTATTGTTATCCACGCACTGTTCTTATTATATTCCTTATAGGATCACTCAAATATGACCATAAATTCTACCATTTACTTCCCATTGACCACGAAATACACCGCCCTTCTCCTCTCAAAGAATCTCTATCAAACTCATAGTTTCGAGGCAATTAATGAAACTCAGCTGGAAAGTTCATGCCTTTCCATGAATCGATTTGGTAGTTGGCTCAGCAGCAACATCACAGGGTACAACGGAACGTCTCTGGTGCTGCTGATGGCTCCTACAAACGTGCCCAAATTGTTCCGATTTAATTTGGGCTTTCCAGATGGTAATTCAACATTAAATAAATGAAAAATAAAATTAGCTTGTTTTTTTGTCTAACCAAAGGGAAAAGCTATTTAAATTGTTCATACAAGATAAACTGAGTACTCCTCTTAAAGTCAATGTCATTAAATTGTCTATTGTACACACTTTTATTTTGCAGTGGTTGCCGGAGGCGGTTACGCTTCCATAGCCCTTTCTGACAACGAGAGCTACAATCTCTTTGACTTTTGCTTCGACAACGGACTTCGATCCTTTGCTGTAGCTTCCATCAGGCAATTTCTGGATGAGAGCACTCGAGATATTATAAGGGCTCACGTCAGGTCTTTAGGATTTAAGGAGAAGAACTTTCTCAAAATAAATTACGAGTTTTGTATTGAAGAAGATGGGATTTTGAAAACGAGCGGAAACGATCTTCCAAAGCCTGCAGCCACACAAACACTTCTCATCTACGGATGAAAAGCATCTTAGCAGAAAAAAACAACAAAATACTGATGGAAAAGTGGAAACTTTTTTTAAAGGAAGAACTTATCTCATTTTCAATTTATTGTTGTACGTGGCAAACACGTGGAACTTGTTTTTGTTCAAAATAAAAACGAAATGAAAGAAGAATTTTGAAGTAGCTTTTCCAGAAAAAAACAGTGACAACAAAAGTAATTCAACATATTGTTCAATTTTAAAACAAACCAATTCGCATTTGTATATGAATTCGCTAGAAAATATCCCATAAAAAGTTTTAAATCAATTTTCTTCAACATTTGCAAAATCATAAATAATGTACAAAGCACACACGTTTTCAGAACTAATGTCCAAGCAATATGCGCCGAGTAAAATTAACTGCGAAACTCTATCACAAAACGATTTCTTTATTGTCCCATCTGATATTAAAATGAGTCCCTCTACCTAGCTCAGATTTTTTATCGAACATAAATAAGCAATATGCTAGAAAGGAAGGAGAAAGGATTGAGAAAAACGAAATCCAATTTCCTGCAAACCTTTCAGAGAAAGTAGAAGAATCAACGAAGAAAATGCAGACGCCATGTTCCAAGTTGCTTTCCCTAATTTATGCACACATTCATTACAGAGTAAGTCCATAAACGCTGTATAAGACAGATTAGGTAAATCGTGGTACATACCGCACCATCACTGGAAAAAGGAAGCGTGCTTATGCAATGCAACGACGACTTTCATCTAAGCGCCTTTCACATCTACAAACGCCGGTTTTTACAACTTTTGAAACGTCAGAAAAAGCACTTTTTATAGAATATGAACATCTTCCTCAAAGAAGAGAAGCAGCAGTGGCAAAAATGCCATAATTTATTTGACACGTTATACGGGCATCTCATCTTCTCTCTCTCTCTCACTCACACACGCCGTTATATATACGTTAACGTTCTCCGCATCGTTTACGATTACGACACTACTGAGTCTGCTTGTTATGGTAAAAAGAGAGGTACGGCTTAAAAACGAGGTGCATAAGTAGCAAACGCCTCCACAATGTTCCCTCTCTTTTTCCAATGCCTACCACTTCCACAGTAAAGTCATGTAGAGAGCAAAAAGTAAAAAACTCCCTGAATAAAGAAGGTCTGTAAAGTAACAGCCAAGTTTACGCTATTAAACTTTCTCGTCAAAGCTCCTTTCCCCATCACCCATACCGTACACAAACACAGAAGCACTTTCCAGGAAACACATACGTTTTTAAAAAGCCTACCTATAATGTGTACACATAAGGTACCCACCACCAACAACACCATCAACCACTATATTTCCACTTTGTTGTGAATTACTTTATCCGCGTAGCTCTTATATTTCCTTTGCTGTCTGGTAAGGGAGCATTTCCTAAATGTACACGAACAGGAAATTGGTATAGTAGGCATTAGACATGTAGAGAGAGAGAGAGAAAAAAAATCGTTCAGTTCTTTCGTCCACAAAAATAGCTTGTTACAACACCACTAAAATCTTCTTACATTTTCATTTCTTGTTGATATGTTTATTCACCCACATGCATGCATTTCACTGAATGTATGTACTGGTAAGTGAGAAAGCACTTTGAGTTCGAAAAAAGCTTTTTTTTTCTACGTAGGTACAAACCTAAGTAGTTAGTACAAAAGCTAAAGCTAAATAAGAGTCCAGTGCTTTCACTTTCTTTTCTCTCTTAAGCTTTCTCCTCTTCCATCAAAGCAAAAGTTCACCGTGAAAGATCAACTTTGCGCCATTACATCCTGTATGCATGTAAGTAAGCTAGCAGGCATACCTGTAGGTATTATAGATGCTTGCTTCCTAACAAATTTTGCACGCCTTTTCCTCTGCCGTCACGTTCTCTATTCAATGCCAATGATAAACCGTTTATGTATATGTGATGTATAATATGTGTGTAAGCAACCAAATCTCTCATGTTCTCTTCCAATTTTCCCTCGCATTCTTTTTCTTTGTATCACAGAGACTTACAGGCGCATCTATTTACTGAGTGAATGTCGACGGATGAAATGACTAGACAGCTTGTTTTTAGCATTACATTATGAACAGTATCCGGTCGATGAGCCTACGTTATGTACATTTAGGTAAAATAGGGATATGAAATTCTTTCGTTGATCTTGATATTTTAAAGCCAGCAAGAAAGAAAGTAGAGAAGCGATAGATAAAGTTTTTGGCGTGTTTCATGAAAAATTAAGAGAATTCCATCCGTCGCATAACTCATTTCATGAGCATAATATAGGTATAGCCAAAGTTAAGAAATGTTGAATAATAGCAAGCTGCTTATAATAATTCATAAATTCGTAGTCAAAAGTCATAAACCGTAGCAGGATATGTTTTGTGTAGGTGAAAATTCGCTATTTCGTCTGTACAAAGTGTAGAATAGTGTATTAGCATTCAGCACTAGAAAAGTTTTGAATGTGTCTAGCTATTACATGAGCATACTCATTATAGCAAATAAAAAAGCAAAAAGCTTATCCTTTTTTGAATAAAAAGTAGCTCATATTAAGTTATAAACTCGGAAACTTCTTTGTTTAGAACTAAATTTACCTGATTATTAGTTCTAAGAAGGTTTTAGCAAATTAATTAGAATGCATTCACATCACTAACAATCAACATCTCTGACACTGCAATTATAACTTTTCTTGGCATACATTAAAATGACAGACGCCAGAGTCATGAGAAACTTCTGAATGGTTTGATAACGATTTATAGTGTAAAACCTAAAACACAACATCTGGAAATGCCATTCGTCGATCCATTGCAACTGGAAAGTAGAAACACAGAAGGAAGTCCCTTTTCCCCTCTTCCCTTTCAATAAACGTGTCACATAATCGACAAGTTTGTAATTAAATTAGGGAGGCATACTGGCGCATTATTTATTGGCAATGTTTTTCTTTTGCAACAGGTAGACATGTTGATGATAATGTAAATGGAACAAGCCTGTTGGTGTTTATTATTAACTGCGAAACATGGCGTTTTCCACCATTCCAATGTGGGGAACATTGCGACAGAAAAGATACTAACTAACTGCTCTGGTGACATCTCCCAATGAAGCGTCAGACAAAGAGAAATGTTAACCACAAATACAAAACCGAGATGACTTGTGTGAGAGATACGTTATGGTACTTTAAGCATTGTGGGTTGGGAGACGAAAAGGGAAACTAAGAGAATTAAAAGTCAACTCGTAAATTTTTCTCAAGGGCAAAATGCGAGGGTGTGGTGATGGTATAAGTAACTATAAAATACATGCATGTTATGTAGAGAAGAACTCCATTTTCCTTCCATACTAAACGATTTCCTCTGTTGTATCCAACCAACTGCAACAAAACTGATGATGACTTTCCCGTTCTAGTAGAGGAGAAAACAGCAACTTTTGTGTCTATCTCTGTGGACTTGGGAGGAAAAATACACATATAGAAATATTTATGTGTCTACATCCCTGCTGACTTGTGTGCATAATAAAACTGATTCACTTTATATGGACTCTTTGTGTCTGGGTGACTGTTGAAATTATACGAAAAATATACTTCGCATACATGCTTCATTTTTGATGTGCCTTAAGTAAAAAGAGAGAATTTTCCCAAGTAAATCTCTAGAATATGCCCGGAATATTAATGAGCCTTAAAAACAACTACCACCACAGAATTGTGTACTTGGGAGGGAGCAATAAGGCAAAGGAGAACTACATATTACACCTACATCAAGAAATCCAGACATTTTGAATGGTACTGGAAATTGATTAAAATTCCATTGTGTGGTAGCGGTGATGATAACATTCTACTTATGGAATTTACAAGAGAATTTTACATTGTATACACATACCTGTCTGAAAGTGTACTTGGAAAGTTTTGTCTTTTAAATCGGAAAATGGGCTGTGATACGATGTGATTTGATATGTTTTATTATTTATTGTCGTGAGCTGTTTAAAATACACATATGGCCCATGGCACACGCTATATTTTATGCATATTTTACAACAACATGATTACTAAATGCCATAAATGTAGTGGTAGAGCTAATGCAATAATACTAATATTATGACTGACTGTATGACTACAAATATGAATTACATGTCTACATCCATCCTACACTGATTTCTCATGGTGCATTGCACGAGGACGACAAGCATGGTATAATTTATTTACCTACTTTATATTTACAGATTCAGAACATATATAGCATCCGGCATCCATACAAAATTGTGATAGACACAAAACAGCACAAAGCGATAAAGCTATTCGTCAAGCTAAAAAGACTTTCTATTATATTTTGTTTTGTCAAGTGTAGTTATATGTTGAGTTGATATGAATACCGTTTTCAGTTACTGACTGATTGTGTGGTAAGATTTGCGGTGATTTTCTTGTTAAACACACACTCATACATACAAACTGTAAAAAGTTATTTTCCTTTCACCTTTTTACTAAATTCATCCTAACCTTTCACAACACGTAGTCAATTTGATAAATCATGTCAAAAGGTATAGAAGAGTGAAAAAGGAGTACCGCACGGTACGCTGTAGTAGACGAGGATAAAAAATATCAAAGGAAATCCATTCAATTTTTTTCTTTACCTTTGTTTCTTCCTTCCAAAGGAATGAGTTCCTCTTTGGCAGTAGCAAAAAGTGCGGCAATCTCAGGCATTGTTATGATGATGTCGATAATAACGTCCGTATGCCAAAAAATATATTACTTCTACTTATTATTATAACTCCGGGCTGTGATTTCAAGGGAAACCGAAAAACCGATGATAATAGGATGAAATGGGTGTCGATTCGGGGAAAATAAGTACACAGTTATTGGAATCTACAACAACTTTCGCTTTGGAATATGAGACTTTGCTTGTTTTTTATTTCTCTATGAGATATAACAACGTGTACTCCAATTCCAGCAAAAAAAACTTTCTTTTTTTAAACAAATGTTTGGTTTGGTTATTCACACAATTTTTAATCTAACACGCGGGTAATACGTACTCTATAACATTTGCCATTTACAAAATTGCTAAATGGCTATAGTTTGAATTTTTTTTCTTCTTAAACTTCTCCGCCGCGGTCGAATTAGCTGCAATAATATCTGCCCGACTTTAACTTTAGAAGTCTGAGCAATGCACAAACACTCGCACAGTTTCTTCCAAAAAACTTTTTTCCAAACAACAACTGCTAAAACGAAAACGTTGTTGTCAAACACTTTTTTCCTTTTGTAGCTATATAGCTCTGGCGCGCAATATTACAATAGAAGGAGTGAGCGTGAGAGAAAGGGAGTA
Source organism: Entomobrya corticalis (assembly GCA_034694325.1). Classification (NCBI taxonomy): domain Eukaryota; kingdom Metazoa; phylum Arthropoda; class Collembola; order Entomobryomorpha; family Entomobryidae; genus Entomobrya; species Entomobrya corticalis. The sequence continues at coordinate 9,444 of JAQFYG010002556.1, forward strand.
AATAGGAAGAAGCACACACACACGAGAAACCAACTAACTTGGAAAGCCACTCAACAACAACTGACTGCATTGGGAAACTTAATGGCGCTCTAATATCGTGTTGTTGTTGCTTTCCCTAGCACAAGCACCTACTACACACACACACCTACATAGCACATACTACATAGAACATAGACCTGCTAGCAACCAGGAGAAAGAGCAGAAAGGAAAGCAGTTGAAGAAGTAGAGGACCAGCCCGTTCAACGTATTACAAGCAGTAGGAAAGGAACAGCAGCAGAATGTTTGCAAAAAAATTGTATGCGAGTTTCTGTGGAAGAAAGAAAAAGAGCATGGCTCACAGAGCTTCCTGATTCCACCAGCCACAGCCACCAAAAGCTCCTAGTTTCGCTTTCACTTTCACCAAGACTTTTGCATGTGGCGTGGTAGAGTGGAGCTAGACATTACAGTAATATGCCTGCCGATGAACAAGAGAACATGAGGTACAGGCATTGTATCATATATCATATATTATCAACATCCATCCAAGCTATTCTCCTTACAAAAGCATTTTCCATGCTTCTTTTGCTCTTGATTCTTTCGGACTAGAGAGAGGAGAAAATTTTCATGTGCGTACATGCATGGTCGCATGCCTTGAATCGAATGTCTTTCCTGCTTGGATACACGTTTCTTTATTCTCAAAGTTTTTGGGCTAGGTAGATTATAATGCAGACATTCTCAACACACTCTGATTCTTCATCAGTGAGTCGAACAGTTTTTTATTTGCTCAGAAAACTCATAATAGTAGAAGGCTCTATATTATATCTAGTAGGAAGTGTTTGCAACAATAGAAATAGCTGCTGCTTCTCCCCAGTCCCATCATCCCATAATCATCACAAGGGTCTACCAAGCCTGTAACTATTTGTGGGCGCGGGAGCCTTAGTGTACCAGTACGTTTCTTTCTCATTTCGACCACCGATTCTCTTTTTGCCAGTTATTATATAACAAAAACAGAAACTTAAATTTCTGTTCAAGAGATAACAGAAGGAACCAAGCTGGGAGCCTAATAGTACAACTTCCTCCCTTCGGTTTCAACACTCGGCAAAGGCGGTTACACTCGGCTAAAAGAATGTAAAAAAAGAAACCTCGTGGTGGAACTAGTGGAGGAACTAGTAACGGCGGCGGCATAGTTGGCGTTTGCTACTGCTGTTTAAAGCTGCAATGTTGCAGAAAAATAATCAATATCTAAAGGAGTTTTTCTCTGTATTTTTTCTTTCTGGTTGTGTTGAAGACGAAAAATAGAGAGAAAGAAGTTTCCCTTTCATCATTCTTTCAGTTTCGCCAGTTGAGGATGAACCTCTGCATCAAATACTCCTTCGATTCCCGTTCCCTTCTGCCATGTTCCTCTTTATTTTCTGACGCTTCTTATTTTTTCCCATCCAATAAGAATTTCATTGTCACTGCTGACGGTTAGTAAAATGAGAAAAATCTGCACAAAACAAGAAGTGATGGCGTACCAGCAACAGAAACACTCTCGGACGACGCACCACTTTTGGCTTGGCCTTTTCTACTTTCTATTGGCAGCTTAGAAAAGCTGTTAGTCGTTTCTATTCAGAGATAAGTTTGATAGATGAACGTCTAGATAAAAGAAGATGGGGAAAAGGAAAAACAGTATACCAATTCTATTTAATAGTCAAGCATTTTATTTAGAAATTATTTGAGCTTTGATTCTCAGAGCTATATTTTTAGTTTTTCATGGAAGAAGAGAAAAGAAAATATGAGGAGCTGAAACTGGCAGAGCAACCTTTTCAACGAGGAAAAAGGGAGGTTCATCACCACGCACGCAAGGCCCTTTTAAACTGATTGATTGATCTGCTAAACCAGTTTTTTAGAAAGTTGAGACTATTTGAAAGAATGTTCAAAAGTGTGCATGCATACATACAACATACTTGTACGTATTTTCTATGTGAAAAAATATTGACCAAGAGACCAGAAAAGCAAAGAAAAAATTTGAAAAGAACGTGCCTCGATATAGTTGTCGCTGTTGATAGTCTAATAAATGGTTGAACAATAATGATAGTGTGCAGAGTGTGTAGTTTAGGTGGCTTACATGCATCCATACTATTAAGAGTGCTATTAGGTACCATACCTGCTGGAATTATATAAGAAAATTGACTGTATTGTGTGGGTTGTGACATACGAGTTAAAAAAAGAAAAGGGAACTCTGGTAAAAACTGCCATAAATACCCGGATCACGGAGGGATGTATTGAATTTGAAAAATTTTATAAAAAGTTTGAACTGGAATTCCCAACTTTTGTCACGACTATCAATTTATTGTATAGGTAGATGTATCAGTATTATACTTTTGAACAAGCAGAAGAAAAACACTTTAAGCTCATATCCCACTAACCTGGCAAGGAGTAATGTCGAATTGCTTTTTTCTGAATTTAATATTATTGCATAGTATAAGAAAAATAGCACAGAGAGAAAAGGGAAAGGATATGATTGCGTAATATGTATGGGTTTTGTATCGGGGCATTGTAAAAACTGGTACGTACAACGGAAATCCAATAAAGTTCCCTGATATATTCCTTTCAACTGGAGCATTATTTTCTCTACTGGAACCTGGAGCACAACAAAAGCTGTTTTGTAGCAAGCTCATATTAATAAGAAGAACGACACATGTATTATGGTAGGAGTTCACTCTGCGACAGAGTGACAGGAAAAACTAGAGTAAATGAGGACAAAACACGACATCCATGAGGGTGTTTTTCTAGGTGTTCATACCACCACCGTGAAAAGGAGAGAAAGAGAGATTATTATTGAGGGAAAGGTGAACAAAGTAGGAGCAAAGCTGCATATTTGGTGTGTAGGCTTCAATTTGGAATACGACGATATTCGCGTTTTGCAGGTTTCCGGAGGGTTACTACTCGAATGAAAATCAAGCGCACTGGACTCATTTCATTTATTGCCTAGAGCACAAGCTCCATCCAACTCATAATCATTATTACACGGTCATTTGTGCATAAGAGAAAAAAAGTTTTCTACGATGTCGAGCAAAGAAGAATACATAATGCTACGTACGTTGTTGTTTCAGTTTCTCCTTCGTTAACTATTCTTAATGACATGACAAACGCATGTAGTAATTTTGTGAGTCTGTGTCATGTACAAACACATATCCTTAAGGAATTACTTCTTTTTTGGTTGTTTTTTGTATAAATATATTCTTTCATAGATATATATTTATTATGCAAAGTTGACGTAAAGCTAAAGTATGATGACATGCTATAGACATTGTTTATTAAATAGTACAACCTTAATTATTTCGAAATACTGAAATTTATTTTGAAATAGAACTAGCTTGACTTTATTATAAATTTTAATACAGTTTTGGTTCTCGACAATTTACAAATTTACGCCAAAATAGACACACCTGCGGAAGACACGAAGTTATAAAACATGTAAAAATTGCAAATTATTTTAATAAAGAACATAGCTTTTGTTGATCCCATATATAAATGAATTCCCTTGATATAATATGTAGAGGCACTGGGTAGTTAATCGCATATCGCATTCATTAACATCAAATAACATGCACCATTGACGAAGCAGAGAAAGCATATAAATTCTTTGAGTTTGCTTGATTCCCGAGTAAAATACTTTTTAGCCGTTTTTTGAAGGGACAAACTAACCCAATAGAACTTTTCTAATTCTTTCATCTTCCGAATCCGAGTCGCTAACTTCGTAGGCAGGAGACTGTGCGTCACTACATTTCGGAGAGCACAAATACTGAAGCAAAGGAACTCGATATTTCCCACAAAAATCAACAAATTTGATGTGCTCCACTCGGGCATCAAAGTACACACCTGAGAAAAATTTAATTAAAATGAGTGTCATGAAAAGTAAACTGATTTCCTTTGACCTGATAGCAATCAGTGGTAGGAGGAACAAAGGTAGACAACAGTAGTAAGTGGCGATAGTTGCTTTTAATTTTTATTTACCTTTACAACGAGGATTGACACATTGATGAGCACACCTTAGGTAATCAACAAGATTCTGAGGAAGCTCGTTCGTGGAAAAGGGTATCTTCTTTAATTTGATGCTTCTTGCTGCTATTTCCAGTAACGAGGGCGGATTGTACATCATTTGCCGTACGAATTTGTTTACCAATGGATTGTCCCTAAGGCTTAACTGTGTAAAGAAAACATATTTACGTTTGAAACGAGAGAAGCTATTAGAAAAACGTTACATTGAACACAGTATCAAACAAAATGTTCACGTACAATCATGCTACTTATTTGTTATTTTACCTCCAAAAGGTTTCTCAATTTGATCAGATTTACAGGTAAAGCTGTAATACAATTTCGATGAAGTAGAAGGGACTTCAATTGTTTCAAATTTGAAACAGATGTGGGAAGCGATTCCAGCCGATTGTCACAAAGAACAAAAACCTTGAGCTGAGTAAGCTCTCCGATTTCAAAGGGTAGTTCGTTGATGAGATTGCCTCCCAGGTATAAAATCTCTAGTTGCTTGAGAGCACGAATTCCTGTGGGAACATTTGAGATTCTATTGCCTCCCAAATGAAGAATTTGCAGAGACGTTGTCTCTAGTATTTCAGTTGGGATTCTGGACAGCAAATTGCCACTCAGATTCAATTCTGTGAGTCGAGTCAACCGGTTAAGATTCTTTGGAAAGCTGCTCTCCTCCAAAAGATTATTCCGGGCAGAGATAGTCTTGAGATTTACAAGGTACGTTATACAGTCTGGAAATTCAGTCAGCTGGTTATTCGATACATCTAACTGTCGAAGATTTCTGTACCGGGCGACACTATCAGGAAGGGTCAGGATTGCGTTATTTGGAGCCAGTATCGTTTCCACTGATAAATAAACCTTTGATGGTTGATTTGCTAAAGCTTCTGCCAAGTCGTGACTTTCCATTCCAGCAAAAGAGTGATCCAAGATGGATGGTCCGGGAGAGCCTTGAGCATCCCATTCGTCTTCACTTTCCCTCGGGGCATTCCGGTAGCTGGAAGAGG
>JAQFYG010002557.1:0-14437 GCA_034694325.1 Entomobrya corticalis
TTCTGTGAAATTTCACATTCGTTCATTCTGTCTGTTTGTTTCATTCTTACTGTGAGTTATGTTAGTTATTATCTTAAATGCTGACTAATGGTAGTCAGCATGTACTTGAGGGCAAGTGAATAGAAGGGTCCCCCCTTACCATTTTTTACTTGTCCTAAACTACATGTGGACCATTAAAGACATTACTATCAATGAATTATTGACTAAACCTGCCGATGTGATTGGCATTGTATACTGAATTCGTCGATTACACAACCTTTATTTCGTGCATTTGAAAAAAATTATAAAAATATGACAATCACAATGACAATTGAGATATACAATTTTCGATTATACACAACATAATGTACATATGTAGTTTCTGTATTATTATGCTATTCAAATTCTTAAGTTTTACTTAGAAATTGTACTATCGTTTCTAAATCTCGTTTAAACTCTCCTTTCTAAACCCCTTTGTTCTACTAACATCTAAAGATTTATACTATTTCAAAAACATCGTCTTCTAAAAAATGATTCCCGAATATTTCAGACTTACTATCATACTGAATAAAAACCAAAACTACTTCGTAGTCTAGTCGTACACTAACTCCAGATATGCGGTCAATCGGATTTTCTTCTTCTGAGTCAGAGCTAGTGCTTCTTCGACTTTGACGCATACCGTCGAATTTTACCGGTGCCAATCTTTTAAAGACTTTAAAAGACTTGGGTTCATACAAAGTTACAATCAAATTCCCGAAAGACATAGCGCAAACCGCTAACAAATCAAGCCCCTCGAAGTACTCCAGTCCCAAGACTTTCGTCGATCTATCGTTATATTTTCTAGAAGACTTACAGACTCTCTGCCGCTGAAATCTTGTCGGTGGCTCATGGGTAGCTTGAGTGGGTAGCTCTGAAGTTTGAAATGGGGTGTGCTTTGTAGCAACAAAAGCTGGAGGATTATCCGTTTTCTTAGTCCACGTTATTAATCTATGCAAGCATTATTAAATATTAGGACCGAACTTTTCCATGGACTTATTGTTTTAAAGTTGTTAAGCGTTCTAAATATTAATAATTAATTAAAATCACTAACGATTGTTCATCATCTTTAGTAAAATATGCACCATTCGATGCGTCCGGCATTGGCTCAAATGACACGTTTGTATATGAGTCATACCTACTGCTCCAAATCGGTTCTTTATCGAACAATGGTCGTACCTGTTTTGCAGCAAAAACCATCATCTAAGAACTCAACAGTAACCTACGCTAATTATTATATAAAGTCGATAGAACAAATATCTTTGCTTTCCATACATTCAAGCCATTCGGCGTTTTCGTATAGCATAGGGGAGGCCAAGTAGACTCTAGCAAACCAAAATATCCATTCATGGTTGAAAAGGTGACCATACCTTGCGGTTTGGTGCGCAGTGTCTTTTCAATAGGCTGCGCGCTTGGCATCGAAGGGGTGGACACTCTGCATTTATCATTTGCGTCCTGTTAAAATTGGTTGTACATTAATTTAGGGAGCAAAATTACCTTAGCTGCTGTTTTGCAATAAAATTGGTGCCAAAACTGAATTCCACTATAATAGTATTTCATAAAATGTAGATTTACTTCTGCCAGTTCAATCAAGGTGCAAAAACTTAGTAGTTCCAATGTGGTACAATTATGTGTAGCGGCTACTGACCCCCAAGTTTGCAGTTTGTAGTGGGGGATTAACTAGAATAAATATCATCTTTAATACTTGTCTGTCGTAATTTACTGCTTGATTGTTTTCAACTTTTGTACTTTTAGTATATACTTACAATATGTAGAATCATTTTTGCACTCAACCTTGGTGGCAGCGAAATTAAAGTGATTGACTTTGTATAACCCTTAGAAGATGACACACAGTGAATTAGCTGTTCTTCATAATCCACGCACATGTCCGTAAATCGGACAAATCTGCACTCAGGGGGAGATTCCAGTAGCATTACCTCTGGATTTTTTATTTGCTTTAGCGAAGATAAATTCACAGCGTATAAATATCCAATTTCCGTAAGCATCACTATAAAGGTACCATGATGACGGCTTGTTTCCAGAGCTCGACTAGTTATAACTTCAAAGTCCGTCAGCACACCGTTACTTGTGTATGATCCCAATTCCTGCATTATAAATTTCTTAAATTACAACCCTACAAACAAAAGTTGTGAATTTTAGCATATTTTTTAAACTTATTTACCTTGAATCTCTTGCGAGAGCCTAACTCAAGCCTATAGAAGCCATTAGAATAAGTTTTGACTCTTCTATCGTTACCTAAGCCATTTGACAGAGATGGACTTTGGATTCGGCTAAGATACGTAGACTTCCAAAAAAGTCCGGCGATGTAATTAATCTATTCATACAAAAAGTTAGCTTTCATTTATATTTCACAACCAACCTTTAGTTCTAACATCAAATATACATTATTAAATTGAATAATATAATCCTATTCCTATTTAACCTTGCTGTGGTTCTCCACTTTAATCTTAAACCATCCTACCGGTCCCTTACAATCCGAACAAATATCGTCAGATTCCGCTGACTTCACCTCCTTCTTGCCCAAAATTAGTTCCTTGGAAAAACATGCTGTTTTCGATGGGGTCGAAACTCTTCTATTGATTAGGTGACGACCGATCATTTTTTCGTTTCTACCGTTCCTGAGCAAATACAATAGTACATAACACGTTTATTAGTTCTATAGGAAAAATTAAAGAACTCATACAACTTAATATGAAATGATCGATTATATTACGAGTTACAACTAAAAATTACAACAATATGATGATTTTATAGTATCTATGATGTCTGTATTCTTAAGTGTATGTACTTACGACATAATCTCCGAGCTTTTGGAAAAATAAGGATACCCCATTTCCCTGTTGAACACTGATTGAACGACATTGGCAGTCATATTCCCGACACCCCTCTGTTGCCAGGAAGGGCGAAGAGGGTGACCTGTCACAGAACTCATCCTACACTTTAATAACTTGAAATAGGTAGAAAATAAGCTTGAAATCTCTTCTAACTTCCAGTAATCGTCTTAGGCAAAGTTTTGATCCCTTTCGATAATAATTTAATCATAAAAGCCGTATTTTAACATTTATTTTTCAAAAAATTACCTGTTTACTAATTAATTTGTAAGTTTTCTTCACCTTGACTAGATAAAACCAAGACTAATTAGTAGTTACGCCGCAGCTCTTTCTACTACCGTGGCACCACCAAACACAAAAACAGCTAGTCAATTTTCAAACAATCTTTAGCACCAGTGTCACAAGTCACAACACGACGAACAATTACTTGTCAGGTCAGAAACTGGTACTACTAAACCTCTAACTCTAACTAACTCAACTTTTTGACTTGACTTGGTTCAGCTTCGCAGCTCAGACCCAACATGTGCTTCTGTTTTGTTACATTTTTGTCAACAACTCAGTCAGCTCAGCACAGGAAGATTGCAGATTGTCTCTTTCTGCATATTATCCTTCGTCAAAATAGTAAATAGAGAAAAGATTCCGCCTGTTTTTGGTCTGTCTCTTTATACCCTCCAGTTTAGCATTCTCACGATGTGTGCCAGTGACAAGCAGGCAATAGTCTGCCCTACGCAAGATTTGTACGAATCGAATGACTTTAGCATGTTTGGGTTTCTGTCATGAGTCATAGTCATGACATTTGATTGTTCAAAAACCTACGACTCTAAGTCCACCCAAGAAGGGTCCAGTATATGAGAGTCACCTGCTTTTAATGCCATTAAAAGCAGGAGACTCTCATAATATACTGGACTCTTCTTGAGTCCACCCCACCATAGTTGGTCAATGTCAAGAACCCTATTGAGTTGCAGCGAAATGGATGAAACCTCAGGGGGTAAGGGAAACATTTTAAGCAGACGAGCATATGCATGGCATCTGTCATCTGATTCGAATTTACGGGCTTTACTAAAAGGGCATTCAGCTTTCTTTCATTTTATATTTTTAATACCCCCGGGCGAGGGTGTTGAGTGTTTACTAATTAGATATTATTTCAAAATTGTGTATTTGTATTTGTTAAACTGTCAATAGATAGACGTAGTAACTTGTTTCTGATGACTCTCAGGATCGTGGTGGAGAAGTGTTAAAAGATGAAAACATAATTATTGTAATTTATAACATCCACCTCCATAATCACAAATCAAGATAATTTCATATTTTTAAACTTAACTAAAGTCGATTTCATTTTGCTTCCTCATTCCTCATCCTCATCATAGTGTTTCTCACTTCATCCCTTTTTCTGCCACCTCAACGTAAATGATTGAATTCCGTTCTACCATCAATATTTATAAATTAATCCTCTTTCAAGATTCATATTAGTATCTTATCTATATATGCATAATAATGAGTTTCTGTATTCTGTATACATTTTATGTTTTAGTACTTATTTTATTAAAATTGCCATATAAATAAACCATCCACAAAGAATAAATAACAGATCAAGTACTTAAGTCTACTAAATACATAGGTATACCTAGTCTGGAAAAGTTTGATATTTTGTTGTACATGCTCATATTATTACAATACTTCGTATAAACTGTAATGAAAAATCCTCCACGTATTTACTAATTTTTAATCATAATTCTTGAATTTTGATTTTAAAAATTTGAAATCATTAATAAATGTTTTGTTATCCTAATTGCTTCTGCATTTGATCTGGACACAAACTGGATTGTTAAGAACCCACATCTATGATCGCGAATGGAGCATTTTTGTTCGTCATCAGGAAAAACATTTTCCTGGTGTCGTTATTTTGTGGAGTATATTCACCCATGGGGACACTGAATGTTCCTGAACATGATCCTTCTTCTATCTCAGTGTGAGATATGCATTCTTTTGCAAGAAACTCATTTATTCCATCAAAATATGTTATACTTTCGGCGTAATAAATATAGCTCCTTGAATGACTGCAGAGAACCGGAATAGTAGGTTTCGCCACATTGCAGCCAGGCTGATGTGAGCCATAATTTGGGTAAAAATCGGCATGACCAACGGGTTCCCTTAGCCCAACAGGAAATGGAATGAATCCTAATGTCACCAGGCCAAGTAACCTCCAATCTTTGGTTGCCGTGTGTATAATGTCGACGAATTGTGCATCCGTATGGTGTATTCTTTCTGAGTCCACTACTTTGTCGAAATTCGGCCGAGCTGGGTCAAAACCTGTTGATTTGTATCAGTTTACATAGAATATTTGTATTTAAAATCACATTTATTTTTATGCAACATCCTGAAACTCTACTTGGCTTGTTTACCTGTAATCCGACCAAGTTTTCCAATTGTCAAAGATTTTCCTGTGAAACCAGCACAGTGTGCCCCTAAACTATGTCCAAGCACGTGAATATTAGATAAAGTTGCCATTTTCTCTGTTACTAAAAATTCAATCAATTCAGCAGTCCTCTTTCCGACCAACTTTGTACTTTGAGCAGCAATGTTGTAACATATTGAGTCACTTGCAGTAACGATATTTGCCAGAGCCTCCCACTGAACCGCAATGATGTTTATCGCTTCCGGTAATTTAGAATATGCTTTTGTATATTCCGATTTCAGTTGTTTGAATTCAAGAGTGTAAAGTTAAAATCAAAGATAAATAAAAAACACTAATATTAAAAAAATTTCTTAAAATTCACTGTTGTATGTGAGAAAGCAATAAAATGCTCTAAGACAACAGTTTCTTTAGTTCTCACCATGACGAAGGGCTCTAGCCGGACCAACGAAGGGACTTGACATAAAACCGTGAATGATAATTTTCAGGGGAGCATCTTTCACAAATCTGGAAATTCGGAGTGCCTTTTTACTTCCAGAGATAAGTTCTGTATAATCATCAGGATCGTCATTGTTGCTGCAAGTAATATTTCCAATTTCAATATATCTTTTGATACGCATTGTTGAAGTTATTGTAAGAAAAATACATGTATAATTTTTAAATCTGTATTACTTTGTATAGTAGTAAAATCGAATTGTCTCGATGCCGGGAATGCTTTCTGGATGACAATTTAATATGGCACGACTGAGTCCACGATGAATTTCATTAGGCCACCAAAATTGTTTTTCGTTAACTGAAAGTTATTTATAACAGTTTTAACTCCAATAACCGAACATAAAATAAAAAATTTGAACTTATAATAACCTCTAAATTTTTCAGGAGCCATAACTGGACAACATAATGTGAAATCGACGTCCGTTTCAGATTGCCCCCTTGAAGCAACCACTCCTGTCTCCTCCGACTCGTTCCAATTTTCCGGAAAGATGAAGTAATTTGGAGCACAGAGAGTTTCATTAGATCTTGTGCTAACTTTTGATACGTAGCAATGCGGAGTCTGTAAACTGAATGGAATATTTACAATTGTAATGATCAACGGAACTAATAAACTTATAGTTGCTACCAGTTTCATTTTAATGATTTACATTAATCTCTTTAGAAAATATCTTGAAAACTAAAAAGGAATTTTAGATTGACGATAATTATTTTTCTTTATCCAGGAAATGAATGACGAAGCTGAAGCAATGTGAAAAGTAGACTAATGATGCAGATATGCAGCCAAAAACTCATTAAGAGACATCATCCCAGGCGACATTGATGGTATTGAAAATTCCGTTAGATCCGTCATATAAAGCCTTGATTTGTCATCCATGGCGTGATGCTAAAGTACTACAAAAATACATATGAAACGGAAGCTAAAACCATGGCTTATTATCACAGCTTTGTTTACCAGCCACACAGCCCCTGAAAAGCATCTATATTCCGTGGTGAATGGTGTTATTAAATAAGAGGAGACAATGACAAGGAACCGTAGATTTTGTCTTTCATGTGATGTGAGGGGAATGAGCGATGACAAAAACATGCCTATTCACTAAAATTATTTAATAGGAAAACGACACAATATGTTATAAATATCTATTTTATTATGCATCAGTAGTCGGTATTAATAAATCGCAGACAATGGATACATGATAAATGCAATGCCTGAAACGAGCATCAGCAATTCCTATTTATGTTACAAACACCTTTTTGTCTAAGAAAAGGGATGAAAAATATCGAAACATGAAAGACTGAAATGTTTAAGGCATTTAAAGATTTCTCACGATTATGAGGGATGGGATGGGTGATGGTAGTGTGGTGCATCATAATGGGCTGTTTGTTGTAAATCGTAACAATGAAGATGTGAACACCAGTAGCAACAGGTTTCTCCATAATCTTTAAATCCCTGACCCTCGCATTATTATTAATTTATAAAGTAAAGTGTACGAATAAATGCGTAAATATAAATATCTTTTGTGTGATTTTGCTTTCTCTAAAGTCACATCATACACAAGTTGTAGTAAATACTCAAAATATCCATACAAATCCTACACGCATGAATTTAATCATACAATACAAATAGAGTGAAATAAATGAATTATTCAAACTGTAGACAGATTTGACATTGTGTTTTATTGTGTGTCTATTATAAGGAATTCCTACCACTGGCTATAGTATTTTTGAAAACCCAAAAATAATCCCATAGCCCCATTAATTTCCTAACATAAATTTCTGAATCCATATAAAAAACATGAGGCCTATTTGAGTCCTGGTTCTTTTTAATGTGAACGGTCTTCCTATACACTATTATTGCTTCAATAAATGATCAAGTTAAATTAGCAAATCTCTCAACATAACATTCTAAGATTCTAACAATCTTTGAGAACTTTCTTAGCTCATAAATCTTAATTTAAACTGGTTGAATGCATGCAGAGTAAAATATGTATGGTGTAATCCAATTTTCTATTGTCTGGCAAATAAATGATTGAGTGAAAATAAGCATTCGAATCTTAAAACTGGTGTAGCTTTTTTCTGGCATTTTATTTTCGAGTGTTGATAGCACGAATGAACGGTACAAAGAGTTATCAGCAGATTTCGTCACTTAATAAGTATTAAGTATAATATTATGTAATGTACTAAATGTAATTAAGGTACACCACCGAATGTATCATCAATCAAACTTAGTACGAACGCTATGTATAAGTCATTAATATGTACAATTTAATCTTTAAATTCTAAATGAAATTAAATATTCAAACAAAATAGTGTATCAATCAATATTAATATATAATATACTATATACTAATCAAGTGTTATTACGAAATGCTTTGACCATAAAACCATCTTTGCGTGTTTTCTACTTAACTTAATCTTTTATTCATGTTGATAACAATAATAACATCATTTCATAATATTTATATAATATTATAAAGTTTGCAATTAAAAATTCTCCATGGACTAGGCCAGCTTGAGTTCCAGTGTGTATGTTTTTCTTTTTAAACTCTTTCACCATATTATGCAGATATCTTAACGATGTTTAATCAGGTTGCTAAAATCCTTTATTATGCTCCACTTATTTATCCCGAGTACAGTCCAAGGAATAACATACATATAATATAATCAAAAAATTTAAAAAATCCCAACGCAAGTACATTTCATTATTTTATCGACGAACGGAAGTTGTCCACTTATTCCATCAAATTAGGACTGTAAAATTCACTGCATTAATTAAATACTACACGTTATTTCAAGTTTGGTACCTGAAAATACGCTACAAGTTAACTTTGATTATCCTAAACTTGAATCTTACTTGCTAAATCATCACAAAAACAATTTCATCGTCGGCGAAACAGTCAGTACTTTATATTTGAAACAGTACCATTAAGAGATAATATTTGACACAGACGTAGTGACCGTTGCTCGATCGACTCTATAAATTATATTTATTGTGTTACATTTAATTATCATTTCGTATTATATATTAAGTATTTTTATTTGACTTGTCTCTAATGTTACAGATGGTGCTCGCGGTTTGCTAAACACCGTTTAGTAAGTATCAACGTTAACCAGCGAAATCACACCAAGGATCAGCGGCATCAATACAAAAGGCGGTAGATAACCACAATACCTTTTTTACTTATTGTTATGATTCGGCAATAATGTATACGCAACGAAAATTAACTGTACGAGTTCCATTAAATCTTTCTTTTCGCTTTTTAGATTTAACTCAAAACGCCTACCAATGAGCACATGAATGATTGAAAAATACTTATTTTTATTTAATTGTATTTAGAGCCGTATATGAATTTTACACATAGCAACTTTCGGTTACAATTATAAGTATTAAATAAAACAAATTTCGATGGAAAATTGAAAAACTGTAACAAATAAAGTAAACAAAGAAGAGCAATCTATAAATATCAGCATCTGACGCTGCATTCGTGATCATTATATAACTCTTTAAAAGGTAGTAAGTACCTAAAACTAATGAGTACCCGAAAACAAATATGCATAATATTCGACTCTACAAAGAAGTGAAAAATATTGAAAATAAAAATAGTTAAGTTTACGAAATTTATGGACAGTTTTTATGTTTCAGTAGCTGGCAGTGTAAATGGCGTAACACTGTACATAAAGCAACGGTTGCATACACGTACAGGCTTTAGATGACCATATCTAGGCAGAGGAACTGAATTGCCGCTACATTTCCCACAGAAGACCTATAAAAGTTTATACACAGTTAGGATATTGTTTTTAACGGTCGGGGTCATTTAGCATAGCTGCAAATGTCAATGAATAGTTTGAAAGCTTACTTTTCCACAATTTCTACAGTGGTGCCTTCTTCTTACAACCGTGAAAGTCGCGGAGCACGACATACATTGCGGGGCGAGTTCGTCTGGGACCCACTTTGGAGGGGCGATAACTTCAACTGATTGATTTTCTGAGGTCTGCTGACTATGGTGACCATTTTGATTTTCAATAGCGGCAATTTGCTCATCATTCAAAGACGGCTCTGGTGTAACTTCAGCACCACTATTTTCCCCGCAGCTTCCACTTCCTACACCATCTAGACTAGCTTCATCATCTTCTTCGTCTATGTCCGAAGGGGTGGCGTTCATTGCAAACACACATTTTAGAGTTGACCGTAAGTCTGCAGCATAATTTGTTTGAAGCTGATCGGCGACTCCAGAAATACAAATAAATAGTCGATGAACCAGGTCGGCACTGTTCCTAGAATGATAGAACATTAGTTTATTACTAAAGCTGTAATGACTGTAAATCTTTAAGAAGAGATTACAGATGTATGTTTCACTTACTTAAATCTTGAACGGACTTCATTCCTCGACGCTATTTCTGCAGCCTGCATTGCCAAAGCAATTTCAATATCATCTTGACATTCTGAGTCAAATGAGGATGTTTCACAAGTGCTTTCACCTCTGTTAAAATCAAGAAAATAAATAATTGAATCATTATAAATACATAAAATCTATTATCATCTAGACATATTTTCCTGATATTTGGTAAACTAACCCCAATGAGGCACTGCATTCACTGTTGCAACAGCTTCCAGAACAAATGGAAAATTGCTGCGAGGATGAACAGCCCACGTTGATCCCTGCGGCGTGAACTGGAGGTCGTAATCTGCTCATTACACTGCCAGACGACATTGCTATTGCATCATGTTCAAGAACTCTGCCAATAGCACATGGAATGCTTCGAATAGGAGTGTTAAGCGGTGCCATTTCCTCGCTTGTGCTAGCCTTTTTGGTTGAATCGGAACCCTTGACTTTACTAACATTTGAAGAACAACACGCAGCAACTTTCGTTTCAACAGACGAAGGTTTTTCAGACTTAATCTCTGTGTTTGATGAAATTTTAGTGTTGGAAGTAGTGGACGAGGATGCTTCCAACTCTGCCATACTACTCAAACCTGAATCGCGACTGGAACTGCAACTATGGGATGTACTCGAACACTGGCCATTTGCAACCATGACTTCGTCACAAGAGGAGGTCGATGATGGAGTATCCAAATTTTCGACCAAAACGATAGGAGCTTGCGCGGAGATCTCATGATTTCCTTCAGGATTGGATATTTCAGGAGCGTCAACTTGGGTACTATTTTCAGGTAGACTGACGTTGTTTTCATTACTTTGAGGTTTGTGAACAGTATTTAAATCTTGTGGCCTCCTTGGGGCGGGTCCTGCTTCCTGAAAGTCTAAATCACAGCTGCTAACGGTTCGACACAAACTCTCGTCAGTCTCGGTTCTAAATCCACTATCATCATGCGAGCAGTTGTTGTATTCAGCAACGCCCAAAGTAAGGTACTCAGCCCAATTAGTTTGGTCCGCCGCAGATGCAACTGCGCAAGGATTATGACCACTAGGACTACTCGCTGAAGTATCTTCGCCCAATATTTCTGATCCCTCGAATACACAACCTGCACTAGACGACGAAGCAGATGAACTACTTCTTGTTAACGTTTGTTCACAACAATCAGATACATTAATTGACTCTACGTGACTGCTCATCTCCTCCTCGTTGGCGTCAAACTTCTTTGTTAAGTTTAACTGCTCCATGGCACTGGAAAATAACTGTTGATAGGTCATGTCAATATGTGATTCACTTTCAGCATAGGATGAGGACTCGGAACAAGTTGCTGGAAAAGGTTAATTCAACAATTATTAGTCGTTAATAAAATATGAATGTTACAATTACCTTAAACAGATATACTGTTTTTTACATTATTAGGTCATTCTATCTTACGATTACATTTTTATCATTCTTATTATTATTACTAATAAGTAGGAAAACTTACTGGGACACGCGATGCTATCGCCAAGATTTTGTGAGTACATCACGGAATGATTATTGTCAGATGTGGAAGCAGCACCATCCGGTGCTGTAGAAGTCCCCTGGCTACTACTATTATTGGTATTGGCACTAGCGGCACTTTGACACAGTTCAGAAATAAAATCTTTGCATTGCGGAAATCCTTTGTATAGTTGGTCTAAATAATCTTGAATCGATTGAGCTAGAGGAACTTCAATCTCATTCTCTGATAACTCCTGCGATCCGTGATGATGATGATGGTGAAGATGATGGTAGTGGTGAAAATGTGGTCGGTTCTGAAGCTGGCCGCTGGTGTTGTGCTGATTTCGGCTGACCGATCCACCGCTTACGGAACCACAACCGTTGTTTTTATTGTTCTGATGAGTAATGGAGTTTCCGTCACTCTCGTGGTTAGCTGTGTCTTCTAGTTCGACTGAATTCTCTGAAAATGGTTCGTCTACTGAGCAAAGAGATCTCTCCAGTGCTGAAAGTTCGGATTTGCTCAATGTCCATAGCAACTCCCTAATTTTTATCAAAAGAGATCGGAACGGTCGGAACATATCAGAGAGTTCCCCACGGTCAAGGCACAATGGACCATCGGGGAAGATTAACAAGCCGGCAACAATTGCCAAACGGGGGATGGTAAACATCAGTGCAGGATCACAACTGTCCACTTGATCTTGACTCAGCAGGCCAAGATGTAATGCCCTAATTAAAAGAATTTCGTGAGTTATTATGCTTAGAGAATGTTACCGACACCAGCCTAATTAATTTAGCATTATTAACGAGCATTATATACTTTGAAGAAAGTTTTTGTTACCTTTGTAGTGTCTCCGAGAACAGCACCGTGATGGCTTGTTGGGCCTCATACTCTCGTACTGTTTTCACTGGTACCATCGCAGACACGTAGGAGAGCTCGAATTCAGCAAACAATCTGTCTAAAATTTTCAATGATTCGCATATCTTCTCCGTGAATTCGGGAGGATTTCGAAAGCACTGTTCCCTCAGCAAATTTCTGACATTTTCTAAACTTTTTGTTAATGCTTTTGCCAAAGGTCTCATGGACGCTGATTCCAGTTCGCGATTTAATATACTAGATCCAGCTGCCAGGCACTATAAAACAAATAAATAATGTCACTTTATTAATAGTGCTATCTACTTAAGCTAGAAACATGACTTTTTATCGATTATAATTAAAATCAAAGACTAACCTCCGCTCCAAACCACAACTGACCCGCCAAATTTTCTTGTAGGACATCATCAGGGAATTTGGCACGAAAATCTCTCGGAGCCCTTTCGTCGGGGATCACTTCATCCATTATCATTTGGCAAATGTTGAGAACCTAAAAGATAATAGCAATAAAAGCATGGTTTCATTTACATATTAGTAAAACTTAATAAAGCATTATAATATAAAGTGACCTCTACCTTGTCTTGACATTGTCGTAGATGATTGACCAAAGCAGTACATCTTTCTGGGTCTTTCCTACCATCGAACGAATCTAGTTCGGCGGCGACGGCGTTTAAATCCTTATCCGCATAAAAGAACTGCGCCAATAAGCTTTGGTCCGTTTTCTAATATTTAATATCAGAAATACATTGAAATTAGATAAATTGTGACTTCAAATATGTCTATCAAATTTTAATCAAGCTTTAGTTTGTAATGCAAGCAATGTAAGTTAAATGTAGGCAATTCAATTAATGATTAGTTTGGTTCACTCCTCTAAACAAAAAGATAATATTTTATCTTAATACTATTTGAAATTGGTTAGTTAGATAAGCACAAGCAATATAGATGGTACACTATGGTACAGTGGACAGTACTGCAGACACAGTAAGCATAGTAATTACAAAATTACAGTTTGCCAATCACCAAAATATCAACCCAAAACAATTTAAAAAATTATCAACATGGTATTATCGACTAATAACTGACCTCCAGTGGCAATGCTAATATACGGGATTTCAGCCATCTCAATGTACTAACATACAATCGACTCATGGTGATCAATCTACAGAAGACAACTGTTGAATATGAGTCTTCGTTTTTCGTTTACCAAGCACCAACCAGTTGATCGTGATTAAAACTGTGTAAAAAGAAAAGAAAATAGAAAATAGGCAATAGTAAAAGAACACAAAATAATAATGAATGGATTGTTAAAGTGGTAATTGAAAGTAAAATACAGTAATGCAGATAAATGAGCCAAATTATTTCATCCTTATGTTTATGTTCACTCTCAAAGAATAATTTCCGATAAAAAAATCTATAACTAAAGTAATGAAAACCCAGGAAATGGATGATTCATGACATAATAAATATGTGCTACGACAGTAAATGCAAAACAAACACGTGGTGACTGACTACACTGACGATGAGTATTCTCTTCTGATATGATAATGATACAGAGATTAGATGAAAGTAACATTCAAGTGCAAACGGGGGAGATCCGACACTCGACGCTAACTAATAGTAATATTAATTTGTAGACGAGTCTATGATTTGATGGTTTATAGTTTGCTGAAAAATGAATCACATGAGTCGGAGTGAATGATTCACTTAACTTATTGTCTTCACTAATTTATTCACAGCAAAGACTGCAATTGACAACTGACAGTTACCGCATACTGATTTCCTAACCTTTTCTTTACAAAATGTTTTTCCCTTCTCTGCTTCTTTTGTGTTTTACAATGAAACTGTCAATCAATCTCTCCTCATATTGACTGTAGACACGCACCACTTTAGGTCAACGTCAGAAATTTGAATTTTTAAGCACATGCCCCTTTCATGATC
>JAQFYG010002558.1:0-14435 GCA_034694325.1 Entomobrya corticalis
TCTGCAGGTGCCCGTTAAGAACCTGTGATAAGTCAGTTTTGCTTTAACTTGAGAATGCGAATGGCTTGACCGATTTCGATCAATTTTTTTTATATGCATGGTATGGCTACCAAGTAGACTCAACTCAACATCACCAAAATCATCATAATTACTGCTCTTTACGACGCAAGTTTCTATTACTCCATTTGCATGGTTTATTATATCAGTCAATCATCAAACATCAACTCATTCGTACATATAATTACAACGTATCATTATCATTACTGTCACTGACATGACTATTTAGTATGCGTTATGCCAATACTATTTGGGTTATATAGGTGCATACCTGATAATGCACATTACAATATACTGAGAGCATACTTGCTCTCACTGGACGTATTTTGGGGCAAAATGCTATCATGTAGTATAAAACCCAATATAAAACTGAGGATCTTGGAGAAGACATGACACGTCTTGTTTAAGGTTTTTAAAACATGTGCCCATTGACTTTCTTAATCTACGGGATTAGAGCTCTCAAGTAACGTATAACTCGATACACCTTGCTACATTTGCTGTGTTATCTCTGAAAAAATATTTTTCATATGATTTTAGGACTGGAACAGTATAACAGTAAACGTTATATTTATGTTATGTATTCGACATAATTCACACAAATGTGAATGTTTCTATATGTATAAAATGTATAATGTCACGGAACAAAACTATTTAGTAATAAGGCTATATGTCAATGCTCGACGAGCATCAAAACAACACGTTCTCCAGTTTGTTGTGCTCTTTTATCTATTTATAGAATACTTTATATAATTTTTGGCATGTTTGTAAGACCTAAGCTAGTTTTGTAGAAATAAGGTGATGATATTTTGGTTGTAAAAATGTAGTATGCCGGCCAGCAAAGCAAAAATACAAATTTGTTCCATAATACCAACCGATATTATATTGCGCCGTAAAAATATCACGGCTAGTTCATCTATTAACTTAGACAGCAGCATGTAGTATGTTGCTTGTTGTCGCACAAGGAGCGTCAGTAAAAGCTTTAAAATGTTATGTTTCAATATATCTTCATATTAAAATATAGTTTTTCTCAGAAACGTTTTTAAGTTTCTCTGGCTCAACAATTAACGATATGCTGTGCTTATGAATTTTATCGTAAACCTTAAAACAACAAACTTTGCAAACTTAGTTGACAGTCCTATCAAAGTATATAAAAGCTACTAAAACTAAACAACCTTCCTGATTCCCTGTTGCAGTCTCAGTGGATAAAAAATATTTGTAACTTTCAAAAGTACAATAACTGTTCCAAACTATCTTAGTTTTCTTGCATTATTACTAGTGAACTTAACTAGTGCTAATATTTGCAAAGTAAAACCAATTAAAAATGTTTTACAACTTATGTTAAAAAGTATGTCTACAAATCCGGATAACTTTGAAATATTTGTACATTCTATTTCTGACATTGACGACTGTAGACTTGACTTGATCTCAATTCGAATGCAAATTTGGTCAAACTACCAACATCACGACTACTGCCAACTCCGATTTTTATACTATATCACATTGCATTGTCTTCGATTGATTCAACATTCGTGTAAATCAATTGTGAATATGTATGTATGTGAAAATATGATCTTTTTTCTTAATAAATAAATAATAAATAATAAACTTCAATTTCCATTCAAATTAAGCCAACCTTATCATATTATTTTAACAGAGTTCACTAATGTAAGTCATGTCGGCTACGTGACTGATGTTTTCTATGTTTATGCAATGCATGTATCAACCAATTTTATCTTCATCAAATCTCCGTCTCTCAAAAATTCAGTAAATTATGATCTGGAATAAAATTTACCAGCAAAGCTATTGAACTACCCTGCCGTTAAAACAGTGTTGTATTTTTTTATGGACGAAGTGTACTACTTCTCGATCTGTAATGGATACTGCTCTGAAAAACAACAAAGGAAAACAGCCACCAAACAACATATACAACTAATCCAAAATCCAAAGCTGCATCATAAACAATTATTCATGACTGGAAATCGGAGACTAATAGATGCGCATGTGCGATTACCATACGCAATTTATTTCAGTGATAAACTCTATGGAAAAGATCGACACGCTTGCGGCAGATTCTCAGTTATTTCACCAAATTTCCTTTTTCGTGACATGCATATCATGTCATCGATTTTGCTTTCCAAAGATCATAATGTATCGCTTAATTTACTCTCATATGACGACACAGAGTTTTGGAGTGACAGTCATAAAACATCACAAAATCAGTTTATTCAAAACGATTATACTTATTTATCATACGGCAACAGAATTGAACATTCATACTCTCGGAAATCTGGTTTAACAATTTCACAAATTACTTCATTTCAACTAATCTATTGCAAAAGCAACGCTGAAGTATTTGAAAATGTTTATCCTAAAGCAAAAATTTGGTTGGATTCGTTTCCGTCTTACACGTGGCTCGTGTCAGCAATTACCATACTTTTTACATTGATTGTTCTAAAATATTGGAGAAGAAGCACCTCCAAAGCGAATTTAATTTTTGGTGTCTTGGGAATACTTGTTGGTAATTCAATAAACATTAAGTGGACAAAAATTTAGTTCCAACTCCAAATACTCCGTTTAGGTTTTTGAAGGAAATTGTGGAAGCCGGATATAAAACATTGTATCCAGAAGGTGCTATAAATCCAGTACAAACCTTCAAATATGACTTTGAATATCGAGGACTGTCCAACATTCTCGACAACAGTTTCCACGGTATCAGTAGGACTGAATATAGTAGCATTGCAGTGTCGTCAACTTACCTTGTAAAGAAATATTTATTTTTGGATGCACACACCAAACTTAATATTTTAAAATTTAAAAGGCACATAGTCAACGTTTTAGGACAGAAAAGTGCTCGTTGTTATTATTTACCTGACAATCTTGATAAAAGGCTTTATTTGGTATTCATGTATACAGTTAACCGTCATTGAATGACAAAATCTTATACAAAAATTTTGGAGGCGGGACTTTTAGATAAATGGGACGACTGGCAGTACGCGGCTGAACTATATGACAGTAAATTTGATCCATTTTCCATAAATAAAGATAAAATTCAAAATATCGACCAGGTGGATTTCAGAGCCCTGACATTCGTATTTTTGCTAAATACTCTATCACTGGCAGTTGCACTGACTTTTATTTTGATAAAGATACTTTCATGACGACTTTGTCTTCAAAATCAAGAATCGTATTCATAAAACTTACGTGGTTCTGACAGATGTTCCAAAGTTGTTTGTTGTTTCTATTAGCAGAACGGTAAGGAAATGGTACACGCTATTTTTAATTAAATAACGTTTTAATGTTCTACTTTATAGATTATTTTAACTTAACTGAAACTAAATAATGTATGAAGATACTTTGTGAGCATAAACTTTGGCCGACATATCATTGCATATACCCTGATTAATTTTTGAATGTTAAGTTTTTGTTTAAAAACGTCATGGATTAGTAAAACATTGTCCGTAAAAGCTGCAAATGATCGCAGTTTGTTTAAAAAAATTTCATTACAAGACAAAATAATTGAGTTCTTAAAAGTTCACGAAAATAAAATTTGAATTAGATTAACAGCAAACTGCATCAAACAGCAGTTTTCACTTTGGAAAACTAAGTAATCTCTGTTTACTTACTAACCAAAATTTTCATAATCTCTTCAGGTTTTAATTTATATAAATAGAACGAAATTACCACCAAAGCGTAAAAGGCAAAGAAATTGCAAGTTATTTGCAAAAATGCAACAAAATTTCCAGTTTAAACAAAATTTAAATTTAAAAACTAAAGCAATGTCAACAGATATATCAAGATATTTTAAATTACATAATTGCTTCCAAAGAGGCTGAATTGTCTTATAACTTTGTTAACGTTATACAATTGATTCGATTTAAATAAACGATTGTCTTCATCTTTAAAGTACATTGATACAATTGTGATTAAAAGCAGATACCGTCACTTCACGAAAAAACAATTTTGTCAATATTGGCTAGAGTATATTTCGTTGCATTTCTGCAATGATTCCTGAGCGCGCTAAGGGGTGATAGTTGATAAAGCAATACAGTAAAATAATCTGTATATGAAACATAATGTAACAAGTATTAAGAAATTTTTATCTAATTAGGGAAGCCAAGAAGTCAAGCACTGACCTTGTAATATTTACGTATAATTATAATGGTAATATAACCAAAATATTATTTTTCACAAATATGTTTTGTTATACTTGGCAGGCCAATCCTTGTTTGATATATCTTTAAATATTTAATCAGGTTTTTGGGGAATACAAAAACCGTTTAAATGTGCACGAGGATGTAGCTGTATGTATATGTTCATATATACGATACCATTTACATATAAAGAAGCATAAATTAATTTATTCCATATTTGTAGTCATAATATCTACAAGGAGAAACAAACAGTTTAATTAACTTGACATGTTGTCCTGTATATGTTAAAAAATAATTATCATTTTGTATACTTTACAGATATAAGTCGTTGTTCTCTGAAATATAAAAGTAAGTTTATGCTTGACATATCCACACATATACATTAGCTTCTTTAAAGAAACAAAACAGAATAGAACAGGAAATGGTATATATACGTAGAGGATTCCAAAAAATTTTAATAGACAGCTAAATAGATTGTTTTATTCCTGAATATAGATTTTGTTAGGAAATAACTCTCAAAGTCTACATGGTAAATGCTTAAAATGTATTGTAATCTCTAAAACAATTTTTGGATTGAATATGAGTTTAATAAAGCTTCAAAATAAATATAGACATAGTTTCATTGACAGACACTTGACTGCTTGCATAACTACTTGCAATGCATTAACATTGTACCCGGTGGCTCATTAGTGTTAAAATGGTATGCCGTCACAATGTAAAAAGTTTGAATTGTAAAAACTCAAAAATTTTAAAATTGTGACCTCCATCACAACTGAAGTTCCAAATGTAAAATGTAAAAAAATGAAATCTAAAAAGTCAGATTCGAATTGTAAAAAGGCATGTGCAAATTGACAAATTATACTTCGACAAATTCTTATCGTTTTTAAAACCAAAACAGTGATTTCTGAAGCGATCTCTCACTAAATGAAACAAAAGATTAGCCCAAAAAACAGAAATTTAAAATACCTGTTCTGTTGGGACTTCCGGCCGCTGCTATAACCCGGTAAACTGGATCCTCTTTTGATAATTTTAAAATTTTAATTCAAGTTTAATTTAATACAACTTTAATGACGTTCTAGAGCACCTACAGACTTTTTAATTTGGCAAAGGAACGATCGTATGACTATTTGAAGCTCCTCTACACAATTTTCCATTTTAAACTTAACATTTTACAATTGGGCTTTGCCGTTTTAAAATTCAAATCTACATTTTTACATTTCGGATCGACACACTTTTTACAATTGTGACCAGCCATTTGACATTTCGTCATTTTAAAAAGTGTCGGTGAATCGGGAGACGGTAATGGGGTAATACAGGAGACGATCTTTATTAGGTTCAATTAGTGGTAGTTTTACGAAGCTTTGGCCATACATGCGACCGTATAAATACAAAACATGGCTAAGCTAGATAACATACAGAGTTTCTTATTTTCAGAACACAATCAATCTAGCTTCAATGAAACGGACACCTAAGAGCACCATTTGAATAATTTGTGCTTCTTTGCGGTTACGCAAACACTGTAGAAAAGTTGTGAAAATGCTTGTTTTTTTCGCAAAGGTTTAAGAATCTATTATTAATCTTAATCTTTTTAATTATTTAGTTAAATAACTAAGTTGACTCCAACCTCATATAATGTATTGATTATTCAAGCACACCTTAAAACTTTTTGCCAGTCTTTATATGTGAAAATGTGCATAGCTTTATATTTCAACAACATTTGACTTAATATGTTTTATTCCAAAAATATAATTATGATAATATTGTCTAAGTTTGCAATTTTTTAGCAACAAACGTGCGTACGTACGTATATCTACCTACTTGACACATAAAGTATTCCTATAAACATATGTATAGTTAAAAAATATTGTCACGAAATGAAATACTATTTTTAATTAGATGCTCATGATTGATATGAACAAAAACACTTTACCTAACTTGTTTTTTGGCTTGAGTTATAATTGAAATTGAGAGCATTCTCTACATAAGGACATCCCAATGGGAAATACTTCTTAGCTCTAATGTGGAAATGTTCTTGACGAGGCAACCTCCAACTACGAACTTTAATGTAGCAATAATAAAAAGTCAATAAATTGTATAATAATGAGATACTAGTTTACAACGAAACCAAAATTGGACAAAAACATTGATCAGCAGTTTAAGTTTTCTGGTATAGAATATATGCAAACTAACATATTTTTATAAAGTGCATATTTCACGTGATTGATCAAAAAAGCTAGCTGCTTGTATACGGAGGCCATTGTCAATGTAGTTAGTATTGCAGGTTTGGTTCGAATGCGGTTTTATAAGAAATTGTTCTCTTAAAGAATAAAAATAACACTAAAAAATCAACAGCGGTATACAACTAAACTAAAAAACAACACTTTTTAAAATGGTGCTCTTTTATGAAATGCTCTTACACGTAGAGTAAATTGTAAGATAATTACGTATTCTTTGGCATGATTACAATATATTAACTGTTTTTGTTTTATTTTAAGAATAAGTTTTTATGTCTTAGGCTACAGTTTGCACTACTTAAGCTTGTAAATGAAAGTGAAACTTTTTAATTTCTCTGCTCATGCAATACAGATAGAAAAGCATTTTGTTATTTATCATAAACACTGTTTTAAAAATTTAGACGCAAAGGCTTGAAATGTTGCTACATCGTTTACAGAAACTGTCGAAAATAAACAAAAATTAGTCAATAGAAAAAGTAAACCTTAATTTAACAGTTTATGTAATTTGGACTGGTAAATTTAAAAACGGTGACCGAGCCACTAAACACTATCAAGTTATTCCTTATGGCTAGCAATCTCAAATCTTTGACAGTCGCACATAATCCGTTGTAGGTTTCATCGCCATTAACGTAAGTTTAAAATGATACAAAGTAACTCAGATTGATTACCAAACAATCCTGCGTTGATCAACTCGTACGTGTTCCCTAACTTTATATTTTAAAGCAGTATCTGCAGATTAAATATACCGGTATAAACAAAACCCACAAGTGAAAAGAAAATGTTCCATTTACAGCAAAATAAAAACAATTAAAATTTCCACGTGTCGATAAGAAAAAAAGTATTCTAAATATCCATTAAATTAGGTTGTTGTTGAAAAACGTCAACTGGTGTTATTGTCAGCCTAATGTTGTCGTAAGCATACGCAGAGCGCTTATTTGACACGAACATCTCCAGTGAGCTGTTATTTTATCAAAACAGCTAAAAGAATATTTTAGGTGCATTTTGGCACAGACAAAAGACCAACAAATTTGCATTAAAATCCAGCGATTTATATCTTGGAGTTAGGGTTAGTAAATAAAAAGCTGATTTCAGTTTATTAAACAAATTTTTAAAAATTTGAAAACACTAATAAATATTTTATGAAAATGTAATCGGTGTCGGTTCATATAAAATAGTTTTAGAGTTTGTTAGTATCAACAATTTTGCCTCAAAATACATTTAAAAACCTGGTTAAATTGAAAACGCAATTGCCTCAATTGTAATAAAATGCATGGCTATCTATAACATTTGTCTATAGTAGCAAAACTTTTTATCTCATTGGTTTAAATATACTTGTGCAACCTACTCGTTTATCATAGATAACCAATAAACTAAAGGTCTTTTGTAATTGAAGAATCACAATCTTTCTGATTGTATTGACAATTAATAAAAACATTCTTGTAATACGTTAATGTAATGTGCATACGTTGGAATGTTTGTCATTTATTTACTAGTTCTTGATAAAGTAAAGACGGAATACCAAACAAAATTTTTATGAAAAACCAAGTTTCACTTCATTTGAAAAGTTTGGGTACGGCCTCACTTTTGGTCCGTTTTGTTATATGTATGACTGAAGACGCCTAACCTGGAGGCTCTGACTTATTTTGAATCAGTATCTCAACATTTGTTTTGTATTTTTTCTTAGCGTTATAAAATTGATGTCTGACTTACAAAAAATATTTCTTGAAGTATTCCACCTAAGCACACTTTTTGAGCAACAGTGACTTGCTTAATAAATAATTTTTATAAAGAAATTATCGATGCAAGCAAAGCTTTGATCCAACTGTTGGCTAACAAAGTACGTGTTATTCTAGCTGCATGTAAATATCTCTTACAGAACGCAACTCTTGGGATTAAACTATAAACAAAGCAAGTGCGAATTTATTTTAGAAATTTTAACTGCCACTTTTACAATGCACATTTTAAAATATCTAGAAACCTTCCTTTTGGCGTATTTTTGCGCGACCATGGCTAATATCTGCAAAGTAAAGCCAATTAGAAAAGCATTACAAAATTTGATCAATATTATGTCTGAAACACCAGAAAATTACGAAATATTTTTATATTCAAATTCTGATATTGACGACTGTAAATTCGAATTAAGCTCCAACAGGATGCAAATTTGGTCAAAGTACATAGATTCTGACTTCTTCCAACTTCATTTCCCGTTCAAGTTCAGCCAACCTTTTCATATCATTTTAACCGAAGTAAAGTATTTTGGAGATGTGATGAATATTTTTCATCCGTATGCGATGCATGTTTCTACTATTTTCTTTTTTGTATTACCAATACGTCTTACGGCTAAGCAATACTTTAATCTGGAAAAACATTTGCCGGTAAAATTGTTAATCAAACCTGCCATTAAAACAGTGTTGTATTATCAAAATGAAAAAGCCACATTTTCTGTAATTTGCAATAGCTACTGTTCTTCCGAAGTAAATAACAACGGTCGTGTCACCGAACAATTGTTACAACTGTTCTTAAAACCAGTTCATTTTCATAAACTATTGTTCAGGCTTGGAACCAAAAACTCAATAGATGCAGTTGTCTTTTTAGGTTATTCTAAACTGTATTTTAGTAACAAATATTTTGGTAACGATCGGCACGCCTGCGGAAGATTTCTTGTTTTTTCACTTTTTTTATTTTTTTGTAGTAGTGACCTAATGTCTTCTATTGTAATTTCTAATGCTCATAATGTCTCATTTAATTTGCTTTCGATAATTGACCAAGCAACTTGGAGTAAAGGTTATAGAACTATGGAACACCAATACATCATAAACTCTTATTCGTATTCCATGTACCAGCAAAATAAAATTGATGTTTATAAAATATCTGGTTTAAAGTTCTCACATATTGTAAAAGCAAGAATTTTATATTGCCAAACTGAGTTTAAAATCCAAACGGAGTACGTTGACGCCGGAATTTGGACCGATTCATTTAATCTAAATTTATGGCTTATGTGGGCCGTAACTGTGTTTTTTCTACTGAAAGTTTTAGCATACCGACTAAAAGCCGCATCGAAAATAAACATGGTTCTTGGTGTTTTAGGAATACTTGTTGGTAATTCCATGAACCAAAAATGGAGCAAGGTAAAGTTAATAATTTTAATACAGTTCCTTGGTGTGCTCATGTGTAATTTCTACAGTAACGGCATTCTAAGTATACTAACGGTCCCTACTCCAAGTATACCATACAGATTTCTGAAAGAACTTTTGGAGGCAGGTTTTAAGATTTTGCATGACGATAATGAGATAGATCCACAGGAAGTCTATAAGTCTGAATTCAATTATCGCAGGCTCTCCAACATTCTTAACCGTAGTTTCCATCTTATCAGCGAAAGTGAAATTTTCAATACAAAGGTGGTTGTGAACTTTCTTTTAGATAAATATTGTGTAAGAGATAGTTCGAGAACTGGGATAAGGTTGCTGAGATATGAAAAACAAATAGTCCGCAAACTATTAAAAACGGACATTCACTGCCATTATTTACCTGATAAACTTTTATTGCGGCACCACTATGTTGAAATGTATACTGTAAATCGACATTGGATGGCAAAAACGTATTCAAGATTTTGGGAGGCAGGACTAATGGATAAATGGGACAACTGGAAAAGCACTGCTGAACTTTTTGTGCTTAAACTTTCTCCATTTTCAACTAGTCAAAAGCAAGGTCATAATATCGACCAGCTCGATTTTAAAGCTCTGTCGTTCGTCTTTTTGTTTATTATAATATCACTTCTTGTTTCGATCAGCCTTTATTTGCTGCAGTTCTTTCGTGGCAACTTTTTGTCTGACATCAGCAATTTTATTCATAAGACCTACAAACATCTTAAACAAAAAACACGCCAAAGTTTATGTGTTTTGAACAAAATCATCCGACAGTTATGTCAAAAAGTGTTTGTTAAATGCTTAAAATTGATAACACCTTCATAGGTCCAAATAACCAGTAGTTTTCCTATAATCCACTTATATTCATTACTAGCCGTTAGCTAGCAGCTTCTACGAAGCTGCATCAGCTCACCGCTAGCTGGTTTCTCAAAGTACCGCTAGATGGCGTCTCAAATGATTTCTCAAAGTACCGCTAGATGGCGTCTTAAAGTGAGCCGGACGTACACAACAGTCTATATAGTATAGATTAATAAGATTTAACCATATATTGGTTAACCGTTATTTATCGCATATTCATGCTTTGAATTGTGCATTTTAAAACGATTGTTTAAAATGGTGGGTAAGTTTTTAGAAGTAAAATTAGAATTTAGGATTGGATACATGTAACTAATATTTTTAAAATACTATTTATAATACTAAATCATTTTATTTTGATGATAATTGGATCGGCGTGATTACAAAAGTATATTTGATGTCGGTCTTTAGAAGTAAAAAATAATAATATGTTACGGTTTATTGGAATAACACTGCTGAAAAACGGGGAAAAAATAAGACTAAAATTTTTTAATATTTCCGATAATCATTTCTAGGGTCTCTTCCCAGTGTACTTATCTTAAAATTAGCATATTATACACAATTAACAACTTTGGCTTGAAAAGTGCAATTGTGCTACATAAATTAGCTTTTGTTGCGTTTGACCAATTTTTTAAGTAAAATATGTTAGTTAGCGTCACTAACGAACTTGGTTTTTCTAGTTATACGTGTACAGAAAGTCATACGTAGTGTAGGCCATAATACTTTACTATATATCAAACCAAGTTAGTTACCAGGACAATGAACACTGCTGCGTAGTAGCGCAGAAGAACATTTTTGTGAGCGTGATGCATAATTGGTTTCGTGTATTTAAATGCAAATCGAGCCGCAAACTGAAAGAATATTTGTTGCATGACTAAATCAATTTATTCAAAATTTGAAATAACACCGTAAAGACTCGAAAAACAGCTTTCGGATATGTTATATTACGGCTTACGGATTACAAAGCTGTGTTGGATGTAGAACATCTAGTTTCATGGTCACTCTAAACGATTATAATCCAACATCCCGAAATTTTTATTCTATGTTGTCGGTAATCAATATAAAACGTATAAAAAACTAATGGGCTACCAAGTTTTTCTATCCTGCTTTAAGGCATGACAACTTGAACCCTCGAGAATCCTCCAAACACAGCATTTGTAACCTTAAAAACGTACCAGTCGTACAGTTATTTAATATGACAATAGTGTGGTAAACAAAATTATATTAAAAACATATAGTTTTACAAGACCAAAGTAATCTAATTTGCCTTTTGAAAATGTGTTTTACCGCTGCAGATCGAGGCTTTATCATAAATATAAATAAGTATATTATTACGACAGATTTTGGAAGGGACAGTGAACAACATTAACGCCTTACCAAAGCGGATTCTTGAAATCTCTATATATTTTATTGGATTTTTGAAAGTTTTAAGCGTTGTTAAGCAACTGAAATTTGTTTAACAAATACAAAACCAGTTACTTTGACTTTTATATACGGTAAAAAAGACAATTTGCTGTTTTACAATTTTTTGGTGCAACAAAACCAGTTGCGCTTATAACAGCGTCAACACACCGATAAACGTACTTACTAAAGCAATTGAAAACATTTTTAACTTTCAAAATTCACGATGATGTTTCTGAAAATTATGAGATTGTATATATTGACGCACCTTAACTCAAGAGGCGCCAATGTTTGCAAGCTAAAGCCACTTGAAAATAGTTTACAACATTTATTTAAAACCATTTCGAAAAGTCCGGAAAATTTTAATATTTATTTTCACTCAATTATTAATATTGACGACTGTCGTTTTGAACTGAGCTCTGCTCAGATGTAAATTTGGAACCACCATGAACACAATGACAACAGTCAGCTTCGCTTTCCATGTAAATTTACCCAGCCATATCATTAAATTTTTTCAGAGTTGTCATCAACGAAACATTTTCATAAGGTAGCTTTCGTTTTCCGACCGTTTGCAATGCATGTTTTAACCCTTTTTATTTTAATTGTATCCCAATTAATAGCAAGAAATCATGCATTTCTTCTGGTTTTGGAACGTATTTTACCCCCCGGTGATCTTGAGCTATCCTGCCCTTCAAACAGTTCTGTATTTATTGAATAACGAAGCGTTCTATTTTGTGATTTGCAATGGTTACTGCTCTATAAGACCAAGTAAAGGCTCATTCTTCGATCGTTCAGTGCCCTTATTTTCAAGTACAATTAAATTTCACAAACATTTATTCATGTATGGAGACAAAATATCAATAGACGCAACTGTTTATGTACCACATTATGAGTACTTCAAGGACAATTATTTTGTGATAGATGTTCTGTTATTTCGGAAAATACGTGACATAAAATATGAATGCTCCCTTAAGAACATAAAGTAAACCAATACAAAACAAGAGAAGGAAATACCATCGGGTCGCTACAAATCTCCAGAATGCAGGTTATTGCTTACACAATATGCAGAGTGCAAAAACTTCAACTTGTGGTTGTGAACAGTATTTCTCATTTGATGGTGTCATTTAAACAAAAAGATTTTTTATCTCTCAGTTAATTTGGACTAGAAATAGGAAGTGTGAATGAATCTTAAGACAAGACATTTTTTCATCTTTGAAGATATGGACATCATCAGGGCGGAGGTCCTTACAAAAAAAACCAGACCCCATTTACATTCTACCGGACGTCGTTTCTGGTGGTGACAAGGGTGCGGAGGACCCCTCACATGAGCTGATTTTAGGGGAGGAGAGTTGTCATGCATATGACGTAGATATGCGGATTAAAGAAGGGGTCGGTGAAGAGGCTGCTTCTTACTATCCGCAAAACAGTGGAGGCAACCGCGTTAACTGCAACGACTCCAATTTCTGAAATTTCACCTCCAAAAATACAAAACTGACTGCCCTTCAAACAAAACAGGTAGAGACACACCAACACCAAATTCAGAGGGAATAGATTGGCAGATTGGAGGAGTAGCTTAGTCGAAAGAAGAAGCAAGTTGAAATGGACGACGACGAAATGCTAAAAAAAATTATCTATGAAATGGCTGAGAGGATAAGCCTCAGGGTCAATTTGCCTAAATCTGATGCCGTTACTGACAACCACTTGAAGATGAAAGATAAAGAGCATACGGTTGATGAGGAGGAACTTGAACAGGACCATGATAGTGGAGGCGGATATTGAACCAAATAGTAACTGAAGCAGGTTATTGTTGCACTGAACTATACTAATTAAAATTGGCTTGAATGTTTGGTAAATGGTCACTTAACTCTTTCCGTTTAATTTAAAGTTACCTTCAAAATTCAGAAGGATGAGGACAGTCTTCCTGTTAAGGATCCTGCTGCATATCTTCCAAAGAACTGCAATTAATCAAAGACCACAGAAACAGGACAAACTTCAAAGGCGCCTTCACCAATCCCAGATTTTCATGTCCGCGTCAAGTCAACGGAAACAAAACAACCTGCAAGACAACAAAAGGACCTTCATCCAAATAAATCAGTTAAAAAGCCATCGCTCTAACGCAAACAAAGTCGAGAATGTCCGAAATGCCATAAAACATTTACTAAACTCTGTATTTTACAGCGTCATATGATTAAATGTTATACTGAAAGTGAAAAAGTAGAATCAAAATGCAATAAATGTGGAAAAATTGTGTGCGCAAACCTTTAATATATCACCTATAGAAATAAACATACTTCTGATTTTATTCTTCTTATTTAAAATTAATCAATAAATTTCAAAACGCTTCGTTTACAAATTTTAAACAACATTTAGTAATCGTATTCATCTACAAAGTATTCGAAACTATTGCAAGTGTTTGCCAATACTTGGTTAAAACTTTCATATCCTTGTTGTCAAAGAAATGATACAGATGCTTAAGTTTTTCCCATGCATTGTTTTCGAGCTGTACATTCCCGAATACGTTCTCCCAGGAAAGTAGAGTTTTCAAGACAAACACTAGCAACAGTCACAAGCAGAGTCCTGTTCCTAAGAAA
>JAQFYG010002559.1:0-14434 GCA_034694325.1 Entomobrya corticalis
CTCCATTCCATTTAGTGAGCTTGTTATGAGGTGTGAAGAATTGTGCTTAATTTCATAGTAGCAGTGGTCATTTGATACTTGATGAAGGCTTGCTCCTACAACTATGTATTCGAGGAAAAGTTAATTGTATTTCGGAGCTAGTGTTTCTTGTTATTTTTTCATCGCTGTACTAAGACCGAAATAGAAAGCTTTTCAGAGACACCCAGCCACGCCCTACTAATTACATCGTTTGCATTCACCGAGCCTGGGTGATTATTAGATATTCTTCTTATTTCATTGGCTAGTAGTAGTTACTCATGCATATTATTATTATTACACTCTTGTGTATAATTTCTAGCTGAAATGATTCAGCTACTGTGAATGTCCATCATCGCTTGACCAATTTAATGATGAAGGGAATTTTACTATCTATACAAACATGTATATATTTTCTTGTGATTCATCAATATAATCAAAAGGATGAAAGATTAAAATGAAGAGTTGAAGGGATCACTTCATTGTCTATTTTTATTGAAATATATGATGTATAACTGACGTGCATTGCATAATGTGGGAACAACAGTCAACATTGCATCAAATGAATTTCTCTAGTGGATTTACTTATTGGAAGTCAACCAACGGTTTGCAGTCATGCCGCTGGCCAATTAGATAATTATATTAGATAAAAATTGTACAGAAGATGATGACTTCTCTATGAAAAAAGTAATCAGCAGTAGATGAAATAGCATTTTGTAAAATCGTGATTAAAATTCTTAATCACAAACTGTCCAAGATTCATCATCTATCTAACGCAGGAATTTTTTAAAGCTGAATTACTATTTTTGTTTTGAAATGAATCTACTAAGCGTTTTAAAAAATGTAATCGCAACGGTATTATTCTGTTTGTATTAGAATTGTTCTTTGTATATAGCAATTTTGTTCGAATAATATCATTAATGCCACACCAATTTCTTAATTTTGGCAATCCGTGAAGTAAATAGATGTACGTTTTATTTTAAAACTTTAGTTGTCAAATAAATAGGTTCACTCTAGGTCATTTCTGTTGACTAATTGTAAGGTTGTAAGTACCGATAATATGCTTTAACCACAATTGGCTCATTGGCTGCTCATGACTTTGAAATATCTCTCTAGTTCGTTATGTAAATTGATGTACCAGAAAAAATACAAATGCAATAAATAAACAGGCCTGAGATTAAAAACATGTATTTGAACACTAGCATTACTATAATTAATCAATGACAACAACAAAATAGCTGGTATTTGGATGAGACGAAGATCATTTAATTCTTTTTAGGCATGTATAATAGAATGTCAGTGTCGAACCACGATTTATTACAAATATCAGATGCACATCGCCTTTTAAAAAGTTTCAAACCTTCTCAAATAGCCTTTATCATCATAAGTATAAGTTGAATTGCACAGCGTACTAACAACAAGCTACAAATGCATATATAAATATAAATATAATGAAGTACAAACAAAAGGACAAGAATTTAGAGATTTTAAAAACAAAACTATTCTTTGTATCCAGAATGTCAATTAGTTATTCATCATTTATAATGACTTTTTATTTTGTTTGATTACAGGACACCTTCTGGGGCGAAACCTTACAGTCATTCCACAGTTTCATTCCCACTATGAAACGATGAGATTCTTAGACATGAAGAATCCCTACCCAGAGGTAAAAGTCGTCACTTTACTGTAATTATTAATTAAATACATTGGACAGAAAGATTTACAGAATGAATAAACATATATATTTTTTACCCTCTAGATCACGTTCAGCTATGTGCGTTACTTTGATAATTCTCTGAACACTTTGGAAATCGAAGGATTCACTGAGGAGGAAGACCCTACACGATTCCTTTCCCTTCACTGTCTACTATTTCCCAACTTTTCTTTTTGTCCAAAAAGCAAAAGATAATGTCATAAAACGGTTATGACTATACATGTTTAAAATTTAAGCTTATTAATCTTTATTCGTTGCATTCGCAAAAAATATATTATATACTTATGTTAAAAAGAAAGAAAGAACTAGGTATTTCAGAAAGCGTTTATTGTGTAATTGACAATTATTGAGACAAGTGCTATTATGAGGAAAAGTTTAATTAATTGAGAATGAGAAAGTTTTATATTGTTGTGCTACATTATAGCATGTAATCTTCTGGAATGACTATATTTACTTCTACAATTTTATCAAATCTATCATTTACATATTATATAAACATTATATAAGCACTAAAATCGTGTTTGTTATTTGATTATACCTTTACTAATAATGCAAGCAACCTCAGACTGACTATTTAATCATGCATGTAGCAATCATGATTCCTCGGTAATGAATCCGCTGAAATTGCGCGTTCAGCCATGCCATTACATTACGGTAGAAGCGTTTTTTAAATATCTAAGCCAAGTAATAAACAAAAGAATCTTTATGTATCTTTTCAAATAAAATGGGTGAGCGCAAGCAAATGGGACAGAAATGATTACCAGAAAGCAAATAGTGTCGGTGACATCGCATCTTTATTCTAAGTCCATAAACCGTGCTATATTAGATAAATTTATAGATAAGTATATTTACAAATATGATTCCATCAAAATGACCAATTTAATTTTAGTAATTTAACGAGTTTGTTTAGTATAGTAAAATACATTTAGAAAATATTGTTCGTTAACAGCTGAATAAAAATCAATCATTTTATTTGAATAGATTTCTTGAGAGTTTTGTAGAAAACCAGATATGTTGGTTAGAACGTGAAATTTGATAATTTAGCAGACAAACTGTGCCAAAATAACGTAATTCTTGAGAAAGGACGAGTTCAAAAATTGCAATAATTTTTATATGTAATGCACACATTTGCTGTTAATGGCTAAAAGGTAATGTTACATTATATGCATTTTTAATAACTACTGATAAAGTGGTACTAAAATTTATTGTAAGAATTGAGAGTTTTGAAATTTTACCATGTTGTGATATATTTTTAAAATAAAAAATAAAAAGACATTATTGTAATCTGATACAGTGCATTTAGCTACTTTATTTTCATCATCATCTAATACCTTGTTGCTTCAAGCTTTCTTTGGGTTGCAACTCGAGTAATCGATCATAATTCTTTGAGTAAAACAGTATTGCGAATAGGGAGATGCGCAACAAGTAAGTCAAAATCATGTCTTAAGTCTTATATGTATTTAGTTTTCAAGTAATTCAAGCATTCTACTTTTCACACTACCATCACATCCATCAGCACACCATGAAATGCTCCGATAAGAAGCTTATGCTATATGTCACCTTTTTGCGTGTTATAATTTCAAGCAGGCCTTTTTCATGTCTGCATTGGAACACGAGTAAATGCAATAAATATGATGCTTGTCTGCTAACCTTTCACCTTTCTTTAAAAGATTTCTGCAAAAATGTCCTTGCAACCAAATATCTGTGCTTCTCAGATTCAGATTTAACAAATATACGCATCGATCCACGCTTTCACGCTCTGTTCATTAGAGTGTCGAGTGCTGTGTAATTACATACGTGGGTGGGGTTACGTGAGAAAAAGATATTTGAAATCGACAGTTATCCAAATTGATTTTGACAAAAATCTTTGAATGCGAATAGGGTCTTATAGTACACCGTTGTTATCAATCATTACCATTTCCATCAAAATTTCTGCTCAGCCCAAAATTTGCACAGGAGATAGCAACCTATACATTTCTACACACCTATCAAAGCACAGGATAACTCATAAATATTCACATTTAACTAAAAACTAAATAGTTATAGGTAGTTTAACTTTGTTGTTAGTTGTTAATGACTCGACATTCATGGCCTTGAATTTATAGCATTTACTGATAAACCCAATACAACTTAAAGTTTACTTAGAATTAGATCAGAAAATAATTTCTTTATGATTTTACTATTTTACTCGTTTTATTTCTCATTTCTAAACTTGCTATATCATTATTTTCTTCCAAGCGTCAAATACTTATCTAAAGTGATATAAATGCATAGGTATTTCGTTGTATGTTGACAGGCTTGACAGTTACAGTCAAAAGTCAATAATGCTAAGAACCAGACTTAGCATTAGTTAAAAAACGCTGACAAACTGACTTGCCTAAATAGTTGTGTTGTACCCAATCGTATGTAATTTTAAACCTAAGTATTTATTACGCTGGTTCGTATGTGCGTGCTCATCAATTCACCATGTTATGCATTATTGTGTGGCTTTCGTTCATTTAGCTCTTCTACCTTTACAAGCGCTACACCTTGTGGGACTGGGTGCAGTTAGCTTTATTGCATGTCCAGAGCTTCAGCATAATATTATTGTGTATTTACACCAGTCGAAGTAAGAGCACTTTTTTAACAACACTTGATTACTACTTTGCCAGAAAGGCAGAAACCCTCTTCTTTACATTCACGCATTACCTGTACCTCCGCAGGTGTGTGCTATAAAAGCTAGTGCTATTGTTCTTTTTTATATTGAGTTACCCTATCTGTCCATCCGTCCACAAAACCGTCACTATGCATGAAACAGTCTGACTCATTACAGTGTGCATTATAAATAGGTAATAATGTTATTGCTTGTGTTATGTACCATGTATTCTATTCTTTCATTCTCATGTACCACGGTATTTCATATTTGTATTCTTGAAACTTTGAAATACCAACAGTGACGGTTTATCTCATATACATTGAAGCTACAACAATTGAAAAAATCAGAGAGAACCTGTTTATGGTTATGAAATAGTAATGTAATGTATCTAAAATGGAATACATTGTGTAAGGAGAATTGCTATTCCATCGTCTATTCTCAAAACTGTTTACACATGGATGCAATTGTTTACTAAAGATACTTCTATTAAAATGTGACACAATAAAAGATTACTGGACATATTTCACTATCTTGAAGTAATAAGAACAAAAGGACATTACAAAACTAGTTAATTGCCCCTACCTCCAGTGTTCAAAATGTCTTCATATCATAGCCACCACGCACCACGGAATGAGAAATGTGAAATTCAAATTCCAAAACCTTCCAGTGAGAATATAATATTTGGCATAGCTTTTCTTGTTATGGACTAGTATAGTTGCGGGAAAAATCTAACGTCCATCATCGCTAATAAATAATTATATTTGAATATATGATTTTCTTCTTTAGGTGCCTTAGTCTATGGTGGCCTCCTTACTTTTATCGGAGGTGTCATTCTTCTCATTGCATTTGCCAGCCCATACTGGCTGGCTTCGTTTGAAGACACTCGAACAGAAACTGCCTTTCAATCTATGGGCCTATGGGAGTATTGCTTCTATGATTATCGACATCCTAATTACCAATTTGATAAGCTGTTCACAGGATGTCATTATGTGTACAGCAAAGAGTATCACATAATTCGAGAATGGTTGCTTCCAGGTAGTCTGCTAATCTGTTATCAGCAAAATTCCACTTATTTATTTATGAAACGCACATACTAAAATGCTCCAACGTTTTTGTATTAAAGGTTGGCTATTGGCAGTTCAGACGTTTTTCACTCTGGCTTTCATGGCATCTTTGGGAACACAAATCATTTTAGCTGCATTAGTTGTGCGATGGCCTTTGAGTATAATTTTGCAAAACGAGTGGATTTTGACATTCATGAGCTGTTTAGGAAATGCTGCCGCAGGTATGCTGAAACTTCATATGCGTTTTTCCTTGAAATGGTGTTAATGAAACCTAGTTTGTATGTGAATAAAAACTCGTCTCGTTATGTGTAGGTATGTGGTGTAAATGTTAACCTTCTCTCTTCATTTTATAGCTTTTATGACACTTTTGACTGTTGCCGTTTTTGGAGCAAATTTTGACAGAAGAGATTGGCTACAGTATCCCAACTACAATTACTTATCGTGGTCGTATGCTTTTGCTGTTGGAACAATGTTTGTTCATGGACTTGCGGCAATCGCTCTCTATGTAGAAAGCAAAGAAGCAAAGGAACGCCGAATTGAGGGAGAGGGACACCTTGCCTTGCAAATGCACCCAACTGGTCCTGGAAGTACAATGGGAGGCATGTCTAACCCCGGCTCTGAAGCTCAACACTACATTTAAATTTCTCTAATAAATTGTATAAACGCTTTCTGGGCAAATTTTTTCTCATGTTTTTGTTTATCGCCCAAACGAGTCTACATTCATTAACCACTAATCACGTAAGACCATGTATGTATGTACGTTACAAATAGCACACAGTTGTTAAGTAATCTCATTTAAAGTTACACGGTTTTAAATTATTATCTTATGTAAATGTTTATTATATTATGTAAGTATTTAACAATTTGAGCTTTTTATATTGTACACAAATTTCTGTTGTTACCTTTACCTTCAGTTTAAATGACTGTTCAACTAACACTATGAAATCTGATTTAGAAATGACGATCTTTATGAAACAATCTTAACTAAAATCAATACTATCTTAACTGTGTATTATACCGTATAAGTTTAATTTAGAGTTTAAGACAAATATAACAAATGGCCTTACAAATTTCATGGCTATACCGATGATAAAAACCGTGTCAAGTATTTTATTTACAAAATCAGAGTTTTTACGGATGTTGATAAATATGTATAAAATAAAAGCACACAAAACCATTACACAAAAAGTACAAAAACGTATTTTTGAAATCGATTGTTAATAGTAATCAATCAAAATTATCTCGTAATAATCCATAGTGTTGACTGTTTATCACTTTTGAAATTGCTGCGACATATAAAAAAGTCAACCGTCATTGTCACTTTTTAGATATAGATACAACTATGACATAATATAAAGTTTACCTATATATAAGTCTATCTTATTATTTTGCCTTCTGCAATTATCAAATAACAAAACTCGTTTTAAATTGAAAATATTGCAAGTCTTCATATTTCACAATAATTAAAAGAAACTTGAATGCAAACAGGTATTGCGCAAGCATGGACATTGAGACTTTGTGGGCAGATATAAATTATGTGTTTAAGTTTAAGAGTCGGACGACTCCACAAAATCGGAAGAATACCTCCGGCGTACTCCACATTAAAAACAACAGCTTATTAAGTAGTTAAATATGATGTCAATAGTTAACAGTTTACATAATAATGTAATTGCGTGATGTGCAATTAAATGTCCAAAATTTTATTTGTCTCAACAAGAATGTGCCGCTTATCTCTAAATCTCCACTGCACTCACAGTCACCTCTCCTCAACTTCATCCACTCAAGCTATTTACAGCTTATTGCACATTGCTCCTTTGAATTTACGAGTGCACAGATATAAATCTGTGCATCGTATACATATTAATGTCAAATGCGTAAATAGAGACGTCATTAAGTGCTTATAAATTAATAATCACCTTTCCTTCAATGTTTTACAACATAAAAGTATAACGGACAGCATTTATAAAGATGATATTATGTAAATTAATCATAAAAATGACATACTATTGCTACTTGAATACACTCCACTTATTACTTGACTTATGTAATTTTTTATTGATTTTGACAGTACGATCGATTACCTGATACCTTGTTCCGACTCGGATTTTTCCTAAATTTGGCAATATTTAGCCACTTAAGAATCGGAAGCAATTATGGATATTCATATAAAAGGGCACTATTCATTTCCATTTTGCATCATTTCCATCTAGAACGAAGCAATTCAGAGTCCCATTTTTGGAGCAACTATTCAAAAATCTTTCAAAATGAAGGTACTTTTTGTTACTTTACTGTTGGCTATTGCTGCCGCGGTCAGTGCTCAAAGCTATTATGAAGAGGAGGTTGGAGCATGGCATTTTCACACTTATTTCTTTGAAGTCAATCCATCCAAAACTTCAGAAGCTATCGCCTTTAGGTAACTTAAAACAAATTAAAATAAATTACGATTTTTTTGTGAGTATCTTGTTTAAAAAAACGATGCTAATATCCACAGGAAAGCAACCAGAGCAATGATTGACGATGGAAGTCTTCCTGAATGCTCATTGAACCAAATCTACATTGGATGGGATGGTCCTCACCCAGGTATGGTTGAGTTTAAATTTTCTAAGGCTGTATTTTGAATTATTATTTTATCGGCCATTTATTCAAATTTTACATTTCATAAATTACAGTTTCTCAATGGGAGCTTTGCTGCAACAAAACTTCTTACGCCGCAGCCCATTCATGGTAAGAATAATGAATAAACATTTTGCTCCTTGGATGGAATATAATTGCATTTTTATCAAAATTGCAATTTGTAATATTTCACTTTACTGTATTGTTACAGGCACACACAAAATCATGGAAATTTGTCCGTTCTCATCCATCCTTTGACAATTTACGATTTGGAAGATCATTTAAGTCGTACTTCATGGCTTGGAAAAGAAGTTGTCATTGATGCCGAATGCCCATGCTTGTACCCTGAACTTCCTCGTCCCAGACCTTGCCCAGTCTACCCAAGATATTCTGATGACCTTCCAGAAGATCTGGAAAATCCTAAATACGAAACTCCTCTTCCAGGAACAGAAGACTATTTGCAATTGAACAAAGAATTCAACATCCTTGCTGAT
This sequence comes from Entomobrya corticalis, assembly GCA_034694325.1. Lineage (NCBI taxonomy): Eukaryota > Metazoa > Arthropoda > Collembola > Entomobryomorpha > Entomobryidae > Entomobrya > Entomobrya corticalis. The sequence goes on from JAQFYG010002559.1 coordinate 8,536, forward strand.
GGCTATTAGTACATGAATTTATATTTTCCTTCATCTTCCAGTAAAATAATAAATAAACCGCAATTAAAAATTAAAACAATACATTCTCTAGACTTGATAATAATATCATTCTGATAACAGTGATGACCCAAACATTTACTTTGAACTTTTCTTACTTGTGTATTTGATAACATTTGACAATGATAAGGTGTTTATCGGGGCATATTGAGATCATTATGATATTATCATCATACATCTTGTATTTATTATGACGGTACATAAAATTTGGTTGATGGGAATTTGCATTGTTTAACAAAATCAGCAAGCGACTATAATATTGACTAACGACTGCAGTTTTTACAATGAGTACATGGAAAATTTTACTATGAGCTATATAGTAATGGACGTTGCACATTTTACTCATGCGTAGTTGCATGCTGCTTCAAATAAATACTTTTAATGAATAATGAAATTTTAGATTGCACATTTTTTATTTAAACATTTTATTGAGTGGAATTTGGTGCACAAGATAAGTTAGCCCAAATTAAAACGTAAGTAAAGGAAAGAAATTATAATGGAACGATTGTCACTCCTGAAACCCCCAGTGGAACTGACCAAAATTTGAATTCATTGCACTGAGAACTCAGATCCTCCTTAAGTTTTTCCACCCTTTCAGGAGAACAGTCTGGAGGTATCACAACAAAAGCGCAGCCCCCTCCACCGGCCCCAGTTAATTTTGCCCTGAAATCATGTCGTTTAGCAGTGTCCACAATTAAGTCAAGTCGGGGATGAGAAACATTTAAATTCTGTAACAAAATTTGGTTCTCCTCGACATATTCCGGTTTTATCTGTCCTGTAGTTTGTAGGTGCATAATAGCTTTTTCCACTAATTCGCTGGCTTCATTCATATACTGTTCATGTAGCTGTGGATTTTTGTCTTTCAGCTCTGCCACCTATTATAAGTATCAAAGTAAATTTTATTACATCACATCGGAAGCAGCTGGACTAGATATTTAATTACTGACTATACTGACCCTCGCAACAAGCTCTTTGGTAGAGCGAGGAACTTCAGTACTGACAAGTAATACATTTATATCGGAACATTTAAGGGGAACTAAAGGTTGACTTTTCTGGTAAACCACTGCTCCACCAAGAGTCGCTACAGTGTTGTCAATTCCACTGGGATTCCCATGTACAAATTTTTCACTGACGAACGCCCACCTGTTGATCTGAAAAAACGAAAGGCATATATCCTCTGAAGCACACCTTGTTCATACCTGTTATATGGGTACTAACTAAATGACGCGCAACTCGTAAGTGCATACCAAATCTGTATCCAACGCATCCGGATTCACTCTTCCAGCAGCGGCCAATAGTCCACCAGCCAATGCTACAGCAAATGAAGCAGAGCTACCAAGCCCTGCACCAACCGGCAATTCTGTTTCCACTGTTAAGTTTAGAGGTTCCAGCTCCTCAAATGCAGACAAATATATAAATAGGAATGCTTTAAATGTAGCCTCAAATGCTGATCGAAGCTTTCCAGCGAAGCCATTTTTCAGAGTCACATAATCTTCTAGCAATTTTGATACGTTGGGGTCGATTTCTATTCCCTCTGCTTTGTCCAATTTATTAAAACTGTGTATAAATACAGAAGAGCCATTTTGAAAACAAAGATTATATATCCAGAAATTGGAAAAACAATGTCGATGATAATTGGATGAAACAAAATGTGCATTCACCTAAAAGAGCTTCCAAGTGATGTCTTTAGGGCCTGCAATTCTTGGATGGGAAGAATCTGACCCAGTCCTACTTCTTGAAAGATAATGTGAACGTCTGCAGATTTCGGTAGTTTTATAACTCTCACTTTAGTGTAAAGTCCCACAGCGATTCCTATTGCTTTCGTTCCATACACCACTGTATGCTCTCCATGCAAAATAGCTTTTCCAGGAGCCTTCACTTCCACTTCAATCATCATTTTAAGGATCCTTTTTTGACTGTGTTATATTTTATGTATGGCAATTAATGAGCAATATATACGCTTGATCAGATTTAGTCGTCAGTGGTCCGATGTTTATTCAATGAAATTTGGCGTACGAGCAGTTTTTAGTCATACAATCTGTTGTTATATACGTTCTCTCCTGTCTCCGGTTACTCAACCTGAATGAATAGAAAAGAAGGATGTTGTAGGTTTCAAGCGAGAGTACTAAACATAAATCTTATTTTCAAGCGAAAGAAATAGGAAGAAGTAATGCAGGCAAACCTAATAGTGGCACTGACACATGCTCACACAACAATACAATAGTTTATAGCAATTCAAAGAATGTACAGAAGAACATGATTTTCTGGCTGATAAAAATCCAAGGCCAAAGGCCATCCAACCTAGTAATCGTTATTTTCTGTTCCCCTACTTACTCTACTCTAATTTGTCTCAAATATGAAGCAATATTTAGCAATTCAACTTCAATCATCTTTTTTTGTAAATAATACCTAGAACAAAGTACGAAAGCACATAATAATTGTGTAAATTGTTATATTAGACCGCAACAATTATGGGATATATTTTCCTTTGGCCGTTTTGCAGTTAATAATGAAGAAAATAACAATGATGAATGAATGGCTGGATGTAAAAAGGAATAATAAAATAGATAAAGTAATACACACCATAGGGTAACAGGATATAATCAAACGTAATGATACATGATGTATGTTATTCTGATCCACACTTTATTTTTTCAAGCATTTTCATCTGATGTATTTGCTCTGATTTACAAGACATTCATACACTGCATTCGTTATTTACATTATAGGATAAAGTATTAAAATGAAATTATAAATGCACAGTAAATTGTCAAAAATAATTATTTTCAATAAAAATTAAAATAAAAACTATTAACAGCAATAAGTGTGCCCCAAATTACAAGACGATTGGTAAATCACTGTCTCTTCTTTGAGGATCTTCCTTGCACTTGCTGCTTTTGTCCTTCCTTCACAATCTCACGACCTTCTTTCAATTGAACGCAATGAAAATAAGTACTGAACGCTGTGAAATGAACAAATGAATACAACGCTATTCCAGCTTGAAACACATGAGGAAGTTTTCCTGGTGGTGTGATGAAATGCAATCCAAAAATCAGCGCTAGGTATCCCGCAACAGATAGTATGGATATAAGCCTGGAAGAATAGAATGAAAAATACTTTATTTCTTGGTCTTGGGTAAAATTATGTTATTGCTGTTGTACCAATAACAATTGTTGTGAGAAGCATTAGTAAAATACCCAAAAATGGTACGCAATCCTTGGCTTGTGATAATTTTTCCTTGTTGAGCCACAAGTACAAAGAAGCTCGTAACACAGAGAAGTGCGATATGAGATCCTTCTTGATAGAAAAGCGGATATAAGGATAATGATGAGACTGTGATGAACCACACTATTTCTTTGGGATACCAAGGGGTTAAAAGAATCGCTGCCAATGCGGGAAGCATGATTGATTTTTCATGCACATGATACGCAAAGAGAAAGCAGTTCAATGAAGTGTTGAACATAGCCAGAAGGAAAATTTTGAAGATGTCGTCTCTAGAAATTTTCTGCAATTAAGACATAAAAATTATGTAAAAACATTAATGAAACATTCACACATTGTTCCAGTTTAAAAAGTTGAGCATGATTTAACTTACTGAACTAGCAGCTCTTCTGAAGAGATGAATCGCTGATGGGAGAATGCTAATAAATGTTACAATAGCACACACTTGTGCAACATCAGCATCTTCGTACACACCTTTAATGGGAACAGCCCTGTCCAGAGCATACCAGAATGAACCCACTTTATCTTCAAAGACTCCACGCTTCAGGGGAAATATACGTTTAAATGCGAAAATCCAGTAATCCCCAAACGGTAGCCATAACATGCCCATGGTGGAAAGTATCATTGTTCCCACTCGGAATGTTGTAAGTAGGTCGACTCTCTTCATTACCAATGTGCCAGTCATATAAGCAAAGAAAGCTACTGCATGGTAAAGGGACATTTGCTTATGATTGACTGCAAGAGTGAAAGCTACAGCTCCAATAGAGAAGTTTTCGGTGAATAGGCAAATTATCGCCCAAACTGTGAGACCAAGGGACACACAGTTGTACTGAAAATGGCCATAATCCACGAGAATAAAGGGTGGAGCCGAAAGGGCAAGTGTTACTAGAAAAATTAATTTTAAAAAAACTATCAGATATTGTACATTGTACCTCGGTATTTGGGTTAAATGTCGTACTGTTTTCAACTTACTGTATAGCCATGTAGGGAAAATATATTGATGTTTAAGCTTGTTGAATATCCCGAAGAAGACAATCAGAGCTGGTATGAGAAGGTCACTTGCAGAAACACTAGATCGCATTAAAAATTTCAGAAGTGGGCTTTCAAACCCACGGCTTGTACCAAGTTTCACTGAGGCTGGTAATAACTTTTTGAAGATTTTTCCAAGCCCATAACTGTGATAGGCTGATAGTGGTGGATAATCCAATCCCCAGTAATCAAGGTTGTTCATGGTGGAATTGTAGTACCAGTGACTGTTTGAAATTTAAATTATGCGATTGTTACTATTACAATAGCCAACAAAATACTCATTAATTAATTTATACAGGCAATTTATAAAACTTACTGCATTGGCAAGTTGACAGTAATTTCCATCCAATGCCTTTGAGCCTCGAAATCACCAAACATTGGAGGTTTTCCTTCCCCCGAGTACGGAAACAATGAGACACTCCATCTCAAGAACAGGCCAAGTGCAATGCAAGATGCGATTGTTGAATTTGGGATAGCCATATTTCTAGAAGATTTAATGCTGAACTGTTTTAAGCACGTAGCATGGACACTTTTAAAACTTCCTACAAAACAGTCCAACTACAGCCTTCATCTGATCTGATTTAGCCAGGTAGAGAGCAATTGCTTTTATTGCTTTCTCTGCCCACCTTTCAAAAAGGAAACGCGTAAATACATTGCAATATATTAAATATCATTCATTTTTAACCGACTGGCTACTACCTATTCAGATTCAAACGACAAACGCCAATATTATCTTTTAATCGTTATGTCGTATTGATAATCTTTGACAGGAAGGTGAGCAATAATTTGAATTTGACATGAGCAAATTATGTGCATTTCTAAAATGATTCTAAAATCCGTACACACGTGTACAAAACAAAAGGAAGAGATGCCTAGTTGCTCTAATTTACTATTACCTAAGCAGTGTTTGATGTTGATGCACTCTTATCATATCAGTCAAAAGAGAGTATGTCATATATTTACTTTCTCTCAGCTCCAACATACCATATCATTCATAGCCGTGCAGAATACTTCGAACTATAAAATCAATACAAAATCGATTCCAGAGTGAATTATTAATGCGATGAAAAGAGAGCAACATGTTAAATTATGAACTTCTTTCCAATAGCAGGGAATGGAAATGGAGTCTTGAGGAACTCCTTATCAACATAACTTCATGAAAGGAAACAATTGAACCTATCAAAATATTTCTGCAGTTTGCAAACCCATCACACAATACATTTCTGTAGTTTGCAAACCCAAAGACAATGGACAAAAAACTAATAATACAACAATAATGCGGCGAGTATGTATCTAACAAAACTGTCAAAATATAAAACGCACGAATGCAAAGCAATGGTATGTCAATGCACGTGTCAAAGTGTCAACTATTCAATTTTTGCAATTATTTTGACCATTGAAATTGTATTTTCTAAGTTGTTTCATGATTCATAGTTTTAAAAAAGTGAGCAAAGTAAGATTCAAAGAAATGTCTTTTGAATATAGAATAGAGATATAAAGTTTACCTTCGTTAAATGTTCCAGAGTTGCCAGTTTCAGTTAGGCTACTTGGTAGATAACCAGAATTAAAAATCAAATTTAATGAGCCGATC
>JAQFYG010002560.1:0-14434 GCA_034694325.1 Entomobrya corticalis
GACATATAGAGAGGGGTTGTCGATCACGGGGAATAAATGCCTATGGGCACTCTGAAACTTAACAAGCTTTATTTTAAATTGAGGTTTTATGATATACAAACTTCAAACTTGGAATCGTAACTTCAACAAACGAAAATTTCAGCAGCGAAACGGCAAAACTACAGCACTTGTCCGTTGACTTGTTTGAAGTTAACACCAAATAAATACACTGAAAGCAAGCATATTGAACGTAAGTACACAAGCATGCTGCTATAGCATAGCTTAGCAGCATGATTATGTATTTTTTTTAGTAACAAAAATTCTCACTTGTGTTCGGTCGGTCTAGACTTGTGACTAGGTCTTTGTTCTCTTTTCTGCTCTTCTTCTTTTGTTTGCTCTACCTCCGCCTTATGATGATTGATTGATTTATTTTCAACTCCAGTCATAAGTGACTGATTGCAAAGATATGATTGTATTTCATAGTAAATTTCATAAGATGAAGTTGGAATATGATGGTGGTGATCCGGTTGTGAAGACCCAAGTTGAAGTTATAGCTGAGAAACAAGACAATCTTTCGAATGAGAATGAACCTCTCGCTAACGACCGGAAGAAGGCCCCCGCTGATTGTGACATTAGATTAGAACAAGGGACCGGAAAGGAGGAAACAGAAGATAAAGCAGTTAGTGGTTAAGGTCAAACTGATGACGATGACGCCAGTTCCTTATCATCTGAATTTGATGTTTACCTGGACACTGTGGACGACTTAACGGGAAATGAGAATGAGATTCAGGGTACAACTGCATCTCTTTCTGAAGCTGAAACCTGAAATTGAACGAGACCGTTATGCTTCAGCGTATCCAAATTGAGGAATGGAATTACTGGAATCTCGCTTACAGGAAAAGGAAGCCACTTCAGTTTTCTAAGAATGACCTGATGAGTGTTCAAGTGTTCTGCGGCAGAGGGAAGTTGAGACTAAAAATTTGGTGGAGAATAGAGAGCTACCGGCTAAACTACGTGCATCTGCTGTCTCCAGCAACAGATCTGGCGACAAAAAATATAAAATAATCTTAAGAAACTAAGAATCTTAAGAATTTCTTCATTAATTATTCCTGCTATTAAGGCTGCTCCATCTATAACTTACTCTTAATTGTATAATAATAATACTTATTAATATGCAGACTGTGAGAAACCTTGTGACAACGACCCATGAGCCACATCAGCAGAAAGCATAGCTCATCCAACTAAACCGAATTTGTGAAATAGTTATTTAGTTTTCATCCAGTTAAGTATATTCATTTTTAAATATATATAATATTTGCAGATCTTTAATATGCTGAACGAACAAAGTGTGGGAAGATCTCTAATGAATCGGACCAAGAATTCGCCACCACTGCCACTACCTTTAAAAAAGCGTCATCGCCGGATCAGCAATTTCTGCAGCAGTCTCATGATGAGTTTACTTTAAAGTATCAATAAATGACTTTATTTTTTTACGACTCGTCGTTGTCCTCTAGTAACAGGCTTCCTTTCGAAATGAATTAATTTACTGTAAGAGTTGTTTAAAAACCACCAACTAGCGTATTAGTATTATAATTGATAATAAAAATTATACGATGTACATTTACAACATAACGCTGTAATATATTTATGTATTTTATTAATTGAATATTTAACTTCAAAATGTAATTGGTTAAGTACATTCAGCTCAAGAGTCATGACTCATAACTTATAACCCAGTATTTGATTTTGTTAGAAAAATGAAATAAATGCCATTAAAAATAAAGATAAAAGCACACTGTTTTCTTCAGCTAGAACCTGATAATTAATTTTCTAAAAATTTAATGAGTTGTATTGTACTTCTTAATATAGATATTTAACCAAATTGCTAACGAACTTCATCTAAAACAGATAAAAAATGTTTCACATTACCCCACTTTTAATAATGCTAACACAAAGAGAAAAATTCTCAATCAATTCAGGTACTTTTGCAGAACTCGACAAAAAGTCACCTGAAATTGATGTCGTCTTAAAATCACAAAAAAACAGCAAACTAAACAAAGTTTATTACGATTGCTTTCAGTCTCATCTCTATCTTTATCCCATTTACCCTAGTTATTATTATTGTTGTACATTTGACATAAATTTCTTGAATTTACTTGATATCTTTGTTCATTCACTTGAAAATAAAACAATAACTTATTTATTGTCTCAATTCTTAATATACCCCGACGGGTCCAAGCGCGAGCTCTGAACTTTCAGGAGAGGATGATGAAGAGGAATGATGAATGATGCACAGCTTCGAAGCCAAGCCAGACACAGAGGAGATAGGAGACGGTTTTATCCCTGGCCTGGATGGATGGAGGCGTAGGATAGTCAATGCGCCTGTGTTATTTTTTGTGCTGGGAATGTTTACTTCGTCGGTCCGACCGTTAAAACTTAAAAGCACGGTGCCTTGACTTTTTTTCTTTAAATGGGTTATGGGTTAGTTGATTGGTTATTACGGTTATTACAAGTTATTAAACTGAAGATTGTTTTATTGGAGTTGAAGTTGAAGTAATTTAAATTTAACTTGACTGGAGTTAGTAAACCAACAGTTAAAAGCCTACCTCAGCCTTGTACTAGATCAACTGAAGTTAGGTGTTAGGAGGAGGTGAGTGGCTCATGGAATAAGTGGGAGGGAAAGGGAAGGTTGTTGTTAATTTTTGAAAGGGTACTTCGTTTGATGCCGGTCATCAGTGGAAGATGATGGAGACCAGTGATAGCGATAGCGGCGATATCGACATTGGGGACGTTGTTGAGATTGACTCCGACATCGAATACGCTGGAGAGCTGATTAATTTGAGTGATCAGGTAATTAAATGTGAATGAATATTGCTGTGATAAGCCGCAGGCTTGATAGTTCATTATTGTTATTGTAATGATTGTGAACGGTTAATGGAAACGGCAGTTATGATAATTTTATTTAAATGTTGAACACAGGAGGATTTTGCGGATGGAGATGCAGCCGTAACTGGCAGTGGTGGCAGCCCAATAATTAACGAACGTGCTCAGGGATCTTCTAAAAGAAAAGGTAACTTTAAAATACTTCCTATCTTTAGTACGACGCAACATTTATATAATTTATAACTTCGAATCGTTATCACATCTTCGTTATAGCTAAATTATAAATAACTTATTTTCTAATTGTATTATGTAGATCTAGATGGCGGCACAACGGAACAAAACCGTAGCGGTCCTCCTGTAAGCAAAATGTTTTTGACGAACATTTTCAATAAAAAACTAAGGATTTATTCAATACTTAACTAAATGATTTAATATTTATATTTCAGAGGAGAAAACAAAACAAGATGGCCAATTATAGTCCCGAAGTTGGTGACCATTGTTTTGCAATGTGGGAGAAAGAGAAACCCTTCGGTCCTTGGCATCGGGCGAAAATAATTGAGATAGTTCATAATGGCCCTAAAAGAGAGGTATATCGGTTTTTAAACAATAACAGCATCATTATCATTTCCTTTTAAATTTTGTAAATGCTGTATCATTTGTAATTTAACACAAAGCAAAACAATAATCATTATTTTATTGTATTCTTGTAATATTTACAGATGGAGTATATTGTTGAAGATGAGCAGTGGGATGAGACCTTTACGTTTTTCCCGAGAACGCTTTCCCTGTGTGATGTAAAACTAGAAACAAAGAAGGTTTTCCGGAAGCATACCGCGCTCCCACATCTGGCTACCAATCAAAAGGACCTTAATGTCATGACGAGGGTTATTGCAAAGTACAAAGCCCCCAGTAACTCGAAGATCGATGGACTTTATCATGCTGGTATTATAATTGAGCGTTTTCAACCGCCCGGATTTTTCGTAGTAACGGAGTATTTGGTCTTATTCGACAACGGATGTGCACACTATGTGCCCACTGACAATGTTCGAGTTGTCCGTTCAGATGTGAAAGATATCCTTAATATCAGCGATGTCAACCCAGATATAAGTAACTTTGTTCATGAATATTTCGAACGATTGAAGCAAACCCTTCAATGGCCAAAGGTCAGAGCATCAGAAGGACAAATAATATCAGCAGGAAAAAATAACGAATGGTCGATTGCTCGAGTACTAAAATTGGACAGGAATACTGCCAAGATTTCTTTTAACTATGATGACTCCGAAGAATGGATTTTTCTTGGATCGGCAGGACTACGTCCCATTTTGCCTGAATTTTTGAAGCAACGAAGTGATCAAGAACTATTGACAATTCCACAGTTCCCTCTCCCAACTAGCTGGAAGCAAGATTGCTTTCAACAAGTAGAAATTTTCAGTGGATGTCGTCAAAATATTCGAATTGATCTTCGAGATCTAAATATGTATTCCGAGTTTCAAGGTACCTTAAAAGAAGTCAAGCGGCCAAGAAGTAATATAACATGGAAAAAGTATGTGGCTCATGATTGCGACTCATCTTGTGTGACCAAATTAAGGATTCCAGAGACGATCAAGATAAGAAACCCTCTTTGGATACCATATTTATTTGGATGGACTCGCAGAACCTCCAAGTCGGGAAAGTGTACCTTTGCTTACTACCGTGCACCCTGCGGTAAACTAATACAGACAGAGGAGGAGCTTATCTGCTTTCTAGAGCTAACTCACTCAAACCTCTACTACAATTACTTTTCGTTTGATGCCAGCGTGGATTGTGGAAAGGAGTTCTTTCCTGCCAGGGTCATGTTTGAAATTGATGACGCATCAGATGGGAAGGATCCTCTGGCACCTCTGCAGTGTGTCAACTCGCTGGATCATGAAGAGCCCCCAAAATTTGAATATATTCAAAAAAATGTGATGGGTGCCGATGTAAATGTGAACGAAGATGAAAGGTGTATGCTCGACGGACATTGCTGTGAGTGTAATGACAACTGCCTGGATAAGACCAAGTGCTCCTGCTGGCAGCGAACTTTAAGCGGAGCTTCCTTTCAAAATCTGGGAAGTAACCGCAGAAAATTTCAAGGATTTGAAGGGATACGGATTGTGGAGCATGTGGCGAGTGGAATCTTCGAGTGCAATGATCAGTATGGAAAAATAAATACAATTTAAATTCTGTATGGCATAATTTTTAATCTAGATAAAATATATTACATTTAATCCTGATCTCCGAATATTTAATTTATCTTTTTCAGGTGCACGTGCAAAAAGACTTGCGTCAATCGGTCTAGTCAAAATCTGGCAAAGTGGCCCTTACAACTTTTTAAAACCCAACAAAAAGGATGGGCTGTCCGAGCCAGATGTGACATTCCAAAGGGAGTTTTCGTGTCGAACCTAGCTGGAGAAATTCTCGACTCGGAAACTGCGGATCAAGTAGAAATGAATAGTGGTAACGAGTATTTCCTGCAATTGGATTTTCCGAAGATATGTAAACGTCTGGAGGATCGTAAAACTTCACGTTACTGCCATCAGCCAACAACAGAAAGAAGCACCTCCAGAATCATGTGTACCACTAGAAACGAGCCATCAGTGGAAGATGCGGACTCGGTGTCTCTCGATAATGGTCTCTTATCAATAAAACAGGAACTTGAGCTTAATGATATAAAAAAAGAACTTGACATGGACGAACTCCAAAAAAAATGCTATGTACTGGATTCGAAAAAGAAGGGCAACGTGATTCGATACTTTAACGTAAGTCTTTTGTTAAATTAATATTTATTTTTAAACAGCAGTGTCCGTAAAGATTTTTAAATGAATTTTGACTTGAATAAAATATATTTTGTGGTTTTTAAAGCATTCCTGCCGTCCAAACCTTTTCCCACAAAATGTTTTTGTGAACCAACGGGATTTACGTTTTCCACAAGTGGCATTCTTCACGAGTGAAGTGGTGAAAGCAGGAAGTGAGCTAACATGGGATTACGCCTACGAGCCAGGAAGCGAGCTTGATGTTGGGTTGAAGTGCGTGTGTCGAGTATCGGGTTGCGAAGGACGGTTTAAGTAGCCTTAAGATTGTGTATTAGGTTATAGACGAAAGATTGTCGTAGACCGTCCGATTTAATTAATTATTATCCTTAATATACTTTTTTCCCAGTATTGTGAATCTATTATATGACTTGTATCATATTGCTTTTCTAATTGACTGATTGACTGTGGGTTACCCGATGAATGATTTTTATTTTTATTTTAAATTTTGTGCGTGAATGAACTTAATGGTTTTGTTCATAGATTTATTTTACTTGCGGCTTCAATGTGAAAATGTATTGTGATTATATCTGTTAAAAGTTAATATCGACAACTATGTTGACTGTGAGATAAATTGTGTTTGTTCTTGTTCGTGTATGAATAATTTTATTACATGTGTAAATAAAATTTACAGTAAAATGTTTGTAATAAGTTAATAAGCTAAAATACGTTCTACCAAATATAATATTAAAATTGTATTTCATTAGAAACTGACCAAACTTTCAACTTTAAGCCTATTAGCCCTTCCAAAATACGCTTGTTTCTTTATCAGACACCTGGAACATAATAAGAGCATATGTTACCACCAGACCAATTGTCTATATTTCAAAGAATCAAAATTAATTAAAAACTACGACGATAATTGGGAATATTATCTTATTTTATTAGAAAATATAAGTTTTTACCGAGCCAAGAAACTTTTTTGTAATGATGAAATAACTACAGCCAAGACCAATTGGCCGAGTCTCAATTTCATGAGTGAGTTCAAGTAGCCCCGATCGCTGTTTACTTTCCCAACTTGACCCGGTTTTCCAGTGATGAAATGCCAAAGACGATTTTCAACCTATTTAAAACCCCAAGTTTTGTAAATGAGCTTGCTTCTTTCGTAGGTAATTTTCTAAATGACTGTGTTTAGCTTTAGCAAGAACTTACTTTCTCGCTAAACCTTGCAGCCTTATACACCGCCAATCCAATCATGGCCATATAAAAAGTCAAACAAATTCGTTCAATCCATTCGATGTATTCTGCTCCAAAATAATATGTGACAATTGGGAAGTTACGTAAAAGCAGAGGGTAAAACTACCAAAAATAGCTAAAGTAGATGCAGTCATCTTTCTCAATTTGAAATACTCATCTAAAAAACCTGGTAATACATTAACATATTGTACAAAATATGTTTTTGCAAAATCAAATTCCCATATTTTACATATACTTTGGAATACCAGTTGCATGTTGCCATAGCTGTCTTCGACTTTTCTTATAAATCCATGATTTGCCCAATTGTTCATTGCCATAGTCGAGCATCGAGTTTATGCAGAAAAACTGATAACCTAACCCACTGTGCGGACAATCAATTCAATAAGATTGATCCAAAGCTTTAATAGTTTTGTATCAATTTGCCACAATAATGATTAATTGACATTTAATTTATAGTTCTATGCACCTAGTTAGTTGGGAATTTACTTCTAGGCTTTAGAAAATTTAAATACAGGTCACTGGTGCTTATTATACCGTTAATTTGTTAAGTATATGTAGTAATCTCAATTATAAAATTGTCTTCTTTAATTGCAAACCTCATGTAAAACTGTTATGATATTTTTATGTATGCAAGTAAGATTAAATACATGAAAATGCTTTGTTCTATTATCCCATCTGTAATGATTACTGTAAAAAATAAGTGTTCAAAAGTATATTTAAATTATTCTATTGTTCAAATTTATTTTCAGAATTCAACAATCTAACAATCTGTCTTATACTTTTCAATAAAGTCTTTATAAACTGCAATATCAAAATTAATTAAAACTACTATTGTAATCATCCACAATATATTGAAATGGAGAGGATTAATGGCTAGTGCCTGGTCCTCAGATGACTTTTCAGGCTTTTCAAATGAGCATATTCTTTTTGGCAATGATCACAGATATACGGCTTTTCCTTAAGATGTGAACGGATATGGACCTCCAAATGATCCGAGCGCCGGATACCCTTCGAACAGAACAGGCATTTGAATTTAAAGATGACTTTGGGGCTGTGAGTTTGATGATGATTGACCAGTTCCCAGCGAGATAGGAACCATTTTTGGCAAACATTGCATTTTAAGGGCCTAACAGAGCTGTGAATTCTCTTCTTGTGGGCGTTCAGGTTACTTTTCCAGCTAAATTTTAGCGGACATTGGTCACAGGAAAATCGTTTGTTTTTCAATAGATGCAGTTTTGCGTGGGCGGAAGCGTGATCCCTCCTTGAAAAGCATTTTGTACATATGGAGCACTGATATGGTTTTCTGGTTGGGCGGATTCTCACTACTTTGTGATTTTGGACAATATGGTGAAGGAGAAGGTTCTTCCTTGGGAATGTCTCTTCACAACTAGAGCAGTTGAATGTAGGGTCCTCGAGGCATCTGACATCCATCCGACAGGCATCACAGAAACAGGGCTCCCCTGGGAAATGGACTTGAGTGGGCTGAATTTTGTTGAATCCTGAAGTCGCAGCGTTCTGACGCCAACTTACTCTTTGTCCCCTCCTTCAAAAACCACAAAAATGTTCATAATTTTAATAATTTTCAGTCTAGTTCTTAAACATTCGATTAAGGTTATAAAAATTTTAGTTTGGGATAAAATATAGATCTTACTTCATAATTTTTACACTTTCAAAAGGAAAATAACTTTAAAAGTCCAACTGTCTCCGGAAAAGTTCAGTAGTTTATCAATCAACTGATTCTTCTTAGACTAGAAATATTTCGTTCAGAAAAATAATTATTTTTTACGTAAAAAAACGACAATAAATATTTTGTTTTGCTTGTGAAGCTGCCACGTAAACTATCCCTACCAAACAAGTACCAAGTATACATTATTAGTACATTTCTTGAAAAACCTCACCTCAGAATAAAAACGGGTATAAATCAAATCCAAAGAAAAAATACGATGAAAAGAGATAAGAACGGAAGCTGCTCTGCATAAATATCAAGCAATTTGCCAGAAGCCAGAATACAAGAACTTGGAATACTTTTTGGATAGAAAAAATAGAGCTCATCACTGCTTGTCTCTTTTTTCTTCAGAATCTTCTGCCATCTAATTTGCCTATATTTTGGTGGATAAAGTAAAATGAATGTAAGGGTATCTATCACCATGGAGACGACGAAAAATAACAGAAAGTATGATGATGATGATTACCATTAGGTAATTACAAAATTGATACTAGAATCCTGAAAACAAAACCATGCAAGTTTTTATAATGGAAAAAACCTACTCAAAGTACAAACCAAGCTCATCAAAAAGTACACAAAAATCTATCTACCGCATCTCCTCAGAAACCAAACGACTATGAGTTAATTTTAAACTAGATGTGATGTAAAGCCAAAGAAAACATTAGAAAAAAGTAAAGAGAAATAGCTCATGTTTTAAACCAGGCAATTTCGGGGACGGGGACTCTAGAAAAACTGATAACGCTTTTTACCTCAAAATATAAATTAATAATTGCTCACCTCCTTTTCCAGAAGGAACTATTGAGATCATCTCTACCACTCTCTTCAGCGTCCGACAATTAACTTTCTCCTTAAATGGCGACCTAAAATTATTTTTAAAATTAAGTATTCAAAAGATCACAAAAACATAGCAACCACGTCTAGTCATTTTACAGGCGAGTATTCAAATAACGAATCAAATTCAAGTTACAATGAAGCCCTGAAAAAGTAGAAAATTAAAGATAAGAACGAAAGCTGACCTGCATAAAACCCAATCAATTGCCAAAAGCCAGAACCTCTAGAAGAGCTGACTCTTTTTGGATGAAAAAAACACCCATGATATCTGCACGTCTACTTTTTCTTTTTAATCTTCTGCCATTCAATTTGCATATATTATTTCTATGAATAAAAAGTGAACTGGATGTAAAAGGTTTCGCCATGACGACGACGACAAAATATCAGAAAGCATAATGATGATGTCCAATAGGTATCAGCAGGTAAATCAAAAGGGATATATCATTTCATAGTCATAGTCCGTCCGCTCCCTATTTTAAAAATAAAGCAGTTAGTTATGTCCTATCCGCCCACGCATTCTCTAGGAAATTTTGCATTAAAAAAGAGAACGAAACTGATATGAAATTTATTTGTATGGATGATGAATCAAAGATTAAATGGGAAAAAAGGTGGACAAGATCCGAAAGAAATTACTAGAAAATAAAAGATTAGAAATTTATTATACTTTCTGTCATTTCGTCGTCGTCGTCATGGTAATACCTTTTACATACAGTTCGCCTTATATCCATCAAAATATTATAGGCAAATTAGATGACAGAAAATTCTGAAGAAAAAAGAGAGACATGAGATGATAAAGAGCTATTTTTCGATCCAAAAGCGATCGGCTTCGTTGAGAAATCTATTTGATTTTATTCAGATCAGATTCCGTCAATTATCTTTAATCTCGGATTTTATTCTATTTTTTCTTTGGGTTTCATTCCAATTTACATTTGACTTGTACTCGCTTGTATTCTGAAATGCATTTTGTGTGGAGCCAGACTTTTTTCTTTGGAAAAAAATCTCAAAGTAATACACACGCGTGTGTATTGAACTGGTTGAGACATAGGATGATAAGATAATCTGTTTTTTTGGAGTCAAGAATTGGGACTGGAGACGACATTTTTGTTTTGAGTGCTGAGCTGAGAGCATCGGAGCACTACATGTATTTTTTTTTCATATCAATCCCATCCTAAAATCCTTTAAAATAATTTTCAAGTTTTCGACAATTAAATATTAGTTTAAATTATAATTGACAAGAAAAATGCCATGTCCTCATTGCCATCACCACCTTAAGAGGAAACCATCTTACGTCCGATTTGGGGGTCAACATGGAAACAAGAATATTATTTTATTCCGACTCCGAACCTAAAGAGATTATCATCGTCTCCAAAGTTTCGTCAAGATAAACTTTGTCCAAGTCCAGGCACCTATAACGCTAGCGGCAGCGTCATGACGCCATCATCATCATCAACTTCTTCATTATCATCAGCTTTGGCGATTTTACCGAAAGTTGATAAACGGCAACAAGCTGAACCCCAAGTCAAATCTAAAGATGATCTTTTAACTGAAGCTACTAAGAAGATTGAAGATCTTGAGGCGGTCATTACAAAACAAAATGGGGAGTTATCTCGGTTAAAGGTCAAGCTTGATTTGGCGGAAAAGAAAAAGAAAAGGAACCTCAAAGAGCACATGTTAACGAAGCAAAATACGGAGATCACCTCACAGTACCGGTGCTTAACTTGTGGGGAAGCTTTTAAAATGGCTTTGGAGTTGATGAACCATAGGCGGGATATGCAGTAAGATTTTTTTAATTTAAAAAGTCTAAAAGCTAAAAATAGTGATAAATAATTATAAAATAATTAATAATTGATGTCTTTTAATTGTTTTAGTGGAAAACAAAAGCCCCTTGGGACAATCACTGGAACTGGAAGTGGACGCCCAGATGGAAAGTGTCGACATGTCAAGGTGGCGTCAAATGACCCTAATAAACGGTTATTATGCTCATGTGGACGGGTTTACCGTTACAGGACATCGTTTTTAAAGCATATTCGAGGAAATAAAACGGGAACTGATGGAATGTAAGACTAATTAATAAATAAATATTGCTATAGTAATTTAAAGACATTTATTTTGCCATTTTTATATAAAATTTATTCAATAATTTTGTTTTTAAAGGGAAAATGGAGCGGCCGTTAAAAGTGATAAATTCATTGGAGGACGTAAAGGTGGACCGGGGACGTCTACTAAAAATATAGAGAAAAAACATGGCTCGGCGTCTTCACAATCATCAAGGGATAAGGTCAGGTGCATTTGTGGCGTCCGATTTGAAAATCGACGGGCACTTATTATGCATGTTAGGCTGGCGTTCTGATCTATGATGATAGAGACGTGATGATGGGGTTGTGAATAAATCTGAAGAGTTTTTGACATTTTGATTGATTGACATTTAATTTAATAGTTTTATTTATGTATCTATTTAGTAGGGACTGTCCTTTTAGACTTTCAGATATATGAATACCGGTGGTGTTTCTGGTCATGTGTTGAGTGTAAACTTAATTACAAAATTGTTGTCCCTGTTTATATACTTATATAAACTTTGTTATCATTTTGTTCTATATAACATCTGTAATGATTAACTGTAGCAAAATTAGTGTTTGAAGGTCCATTCAAAATTTTCCATTGTTCTGGCTTATTTTCTAAATTAACCTTTCTACATTCCTTACAAAAAAAAAGAAGCTGTGTAAACAAAGTGATTATATAACTACCATTCTAATCAATCACCCATGATGGATAATATCAAAGAAAAATTAATGAATTCTCTATTCGACAAGCCTGTTTTTGTATTTTAAAATTATTAAAACAAACAATGAAAAACGGAACAACTTTTATTTTACATGGCAAAAATTAATCATCCCCAAACAACACAGACCGTGGTGACCGTAAAGTATCACTGTAAATGTCTTGACAACCGCTTACTTTTGAATCTTCATCGTTTCCAATAAAATGGCTTTGGTCATCTCTATCTTTAGCATGCGGCTCATTTTTATTTAGCTCCAAAATTGCTGAACGAGTATTCTTGGCGTCATTTAAGTCATCTTGACCAACAGCTTCCAATATTGGAGGAGACGGTTCCAGATTCGCTTGATATACAGAACCTGACTGGAAGCTGATGCATTTTGGATGTCATAGTAACCGTGTATGTTGACAAAGCAATACAACCAACTTCTCAAAATATTTGTCTTGAAAACCAAAGCGATCTTGTACATGAGCGAAATATGTTACTGATTACATCGTCATAACATGAACATAAACAAGCATACAATTTTAATTTATGAGTTTTATCGTTTATAATTACCACTTAATCATAATTAATTGGCAGTTAAATTTTTTAAAACTAATTAACAGTTAAGACCAATGGCAAAAATCAGACATGGCAAAACCCGCGGGTTTGGACACTAAAACCCAGACCCACGGGTTTAAACGGATAATATGGGTTTTAATGGGTAGATGGGTTTTAGCGGGCAATATTTTAAAATACATACATTTAAATGAAGCCATAGAAAACGCGCGCTTATATATTTTAAATGTTATAATGGTAAAACCCGGTACCCATTAAAAACCGCCTCTAAGAGGTGCTAAATGGGTCCATTAAAACCCGGCTTTAAACGGGTTTTCCCCAGCCCATTTAAGCCCATGTGCCATATCTGGCAAAAATATTTTTGATTTTTGAACAGTACCTCTCTTCAGTTTTGCATGTAAATCTATCACGCTGTAAGAACACTCTATATAAGAACATCCCCTTATAAGAACGCTTTTTAAATACTGCCGTAATGCATTGAAAAAGTCCTTCGTTTTTTGCCACTTTGCATTTTTCATAAATAAATCATTCTTCATGCATTCTAACTTTCTAACATGCCATTTATTTTAAATTGTATATTAATAAGCTGCCCTTAACGGGAAAGGAATTTTGTTTGAAAAAGATTTTGCAAATATTTTGGAAAATATTGAAGGCTCCTTAACCCGGTTACATGTTCATGAGATTTAAGATCCTGAGAATGAAGATGCTGTTCTTGCAATTGATAGAGTTGTCAATAAGGTCAAAAATTTTCGAAAATTAATGCATGTAGAACTGTGTGTTAGGAAATGGAAGAATTCAAAATATTGTTGTAAAATTTTTAAAGACTGATAGTGGGCATGGAAGGCTCACAAGATGTGATTGTGAATGCAGTCGTGGAATCAGGATTCGGTACTTTTCTGTGGTTGTAATTTCGAGATTTCAATGTTTGTGCTAAATTGGCTTCTTTATGAGCTAAATAATATATGATTTTGTAATTATGATTGTAAAGAATAAAATGATTTGACTGAATTTTAGGGGGATGGGGAATAATAGTTTGAGATGGTGGAAGAAGTATTTATTTTAAAAAATCAAGTTACCATTATTTACATTTATTCGAGATAATATGCTCTTACTCTTTCAATTGTGTATTTTGGCACCAACAGAAAACAATACGAGCAAAAAGTACGACATTTAATACAGAAGATGTCATGATGTCAAGCACCTTATTTCATGACCAATAATCTTTTGCTAATTAGTCTTGTTTTGCAGGGAACTGATTATTGAGCAGGATTTTTAATTATTCGGGAATCCTAAATCCTTTTTTCGGGTAGTTAACAACACAGATGGAGTCCATCACCATCAACCAACTCGAACTCGTTTGGCTTTCACGTTAATAATGAAAAATGACCTTTGAATTTTTTTAAATCATTAATTAAAATTATTTAAATAAAATTGGGGCCTTTTAATTGGTCTAATCTCGTTGGGAATGAATTAATTGACAGGATTTTAATGACTTTAATCTCATGACGCCCCGAGAAATCATTCTGGCGTCACCAATTCTGTGCTGTGATTGAACTACCCACATGGACGGTCGGTTAGTCTCTGGATGGCATAAGTTACATATTTTTGGTAAGGCAACAAAAATCACGTGATCATTCCTTACCACAAGGTACT
>JAQFYG010002561.1:0-14429 GCA_034694325.1 Entomobrya corticalis
ACTTGACATATAGAGAGGGGTATTCGATCACGGGGAATAAATGCCTATGGGCACTCTGAAACTTAACAAGCTTTATTAACTTAATAGTTACTATAATTATTACTTTAAATTCAATTGTGTATCGGATTCCCATATATTCTGGGAAAAGTGTGACTACCCCAAAGCTGAATTAATAAATATTGCATTGCGTGTTAGCAAATTGACCAGTTTTGTTACAATGCCATTTATTTAGGCGATGGCTCTTGTGACATTTAAAAATTGCATAATCATGCAAGCATACTATCATGCTATTTTTTATTATTATAAAACAGTTCTTACTTTGACACAGGCAGTGGGAGCAGCAATGAATTCAATTCATGAACAACTTTACAAATGACTCTTGCATATTTTTTTAGGTGAAGGATGCCATGGTCAGTGAGGGTGAAATGGTATTGTGTATATCCTACTGGACATAAGAGGTAAGCATACATCCTGGACGGACGCCGTCATCATTATCGTCACCGTATTTCCCGATAGTAATTTACATATCGAAATGGAAACAGGTCATGCATATTACAAGATCAAAAATAAAATACTTGATGCAAGAGCATCATAAAATTTCAATTCAAAGTAAAAAACACAGTCAATAATAGTGTCTATACTGCTCAAGAAAAAACATTTAGTTTTATTTGATTAATATATTACACATTATTGTCGCATTTGCATGCGTATCGTCAGTAGACAGTTGAAAAACACACACATATACTCACAAATATGGTTGTTGTTTGCCAGTTCTCCCTCAGTCTACACGAACCCATTTAACTATATTTACATAATCTACGCGAGAAGCAGTTTCTGTTATGAAAAATAAATAAAAAAGACAGAAAAAAGTTTTTACCACAACAAGTTACGTTACATTACACAGTCGTCTTACACAGATCACTTAACCATATTATGTGCTCAGCAGCGTGAATGTGTGATGCACATTTGCGTATATTTTTTAGCTTATTCTTTGCACAAGAAATGGCAATGAAAAATAAGCAAAAGATGCCTAGAAGACAGAGAAGCCTAGAGGCAATACCACTTTTTTCTTCATTCCCCTTCGAGTTACGAAGAAACATGCGAGAACAGCTATAATATCATAGCTATATAGACATAAACTCCATATAAAAACTCCATAAAATGTATCTTTAAAAAAGTATGCAAAACTTTTATATTCATTTCATCTTTAAGAGTATATTATGTTACTTATTACTTACCAAAAAAGTATTAAATGTACACATCGGAACGCATGAATATATTTTTCTAAATCATCCCTTTCTTTATCTGGCAACAGCAACGGTGCTGTGTGGATGACGATAGCCATAGCCATGCAGCTCATTGCAGATACTCACATTTTTCTAGCTTGTAAATTTACTCAACTTGTTCATCTAACTGACTTCTTCTATGATAATGCACGCTTTGATACCTTTACATTTTACATCCCTTCTCTCTGTAAAGCTACGTACTCAACGAAACGTTGATCATGATGATGATGGCCAAGCATGTCGTGATCATTCCAAAGCTGGTGCAAAGTGAATGCCTTCTTGTCAGTCTGTCTTTTGCTAGCTTGGAGGGCAGATCTATGCCTGTCTGTTTCATAAAATGAACAACAAAAAGTGAATTGTTTCTCTTTCGGTTCATGAAAAGTGTATCGTTTTTTTGATTGTGTGAACTGTACTCATTGTACAGTATATGAGCACCTTTGCGTGCGTGGTTCCTCATCGGTGCATTCATGAACTTGCACTTTACTTACTTTTCTTTGTTGGTGTTTCTCGTGCGTTGTTTTCCTTCCTGCTTCTGCTGCTGACGAGCAGTGGAGAGCACTGGACTGGATTACTCTGGAACTGGATATATTTTTTTCCATAATTCTCTGGATTGCCTTCTCAAGGCTGAGGAGAGAGATATTACTGGATTCTTAAAAGAAGGTTGGTTTTTGTATGTAGCACATAATCACGAATCAAATATTTTATTAGGATGATGGCTTTTTTGTGTGTGACCGTGTCTTGTTCTTAGCGCATGCATGTAAATGTAAAGTTCTACTTTGTGTTCATCACCGCTGCTGTAAGTAATTGTCAGTGTGAGGAATGGGGCATTGTTAAAAATAACTAGATTTTGTTGTTTTTTGTCATTCTTCAAAAGTGAGACAGTGTCATGCAAAGTAATAGGCTTTTATGAATAATAAGATGGGATTTTAAAAACTTTTGTTGTACTTTGTGGCATGTGTACTAGAAATAATGCTTTTATGCAGTAATGCACCGTAAGTTTAAACTTTATAAATAACCCATGCACATGTTTATGTGATGTGAATAGAATATTTATTTACTGACATTAGTATGGGTAATGGTCATAAAATGAGTGTACAAAGGAGTCAAGTGGTTTACTTGGCTGGGCTTGGTACTACTCTTGTACTCTTTTTTCTTGATTGTTGGAATGACGTAGAGGTACAATATTTTCGTACCGCATCATTGATTCTGAGTTGCCCCTGCCTAGCCTTTTTTTCGGGTGACTCATTCATGGCAAGGCGACGACATTAAGTCAGAAACTAGATAACCTTTTTCCTTCATACTTACTCAGAATATTATTACATTTTTGCAGTTTTATAATTTTGACTTTTCTTGTAATATACTCATAAAAATAATCTGAAGATAGGATCGTTTTCGCCATTCAATCGTACATTCAACCAATCTTTCTTTTAATTCTCACTTTTTGTACTTCACCTAACCACTTCATATGTATAACTAAACTAAATGTTTATAACTTAAGACGTCCAGGCAAACATAGTTGGTACTTAAAATAAAAGTAGTTACAGTTGAGATTTTTAATGACTTCTCTTTATAGGAAGTAAGGCTTAATGCATTATTTTGTGAGTTAAATTGAAAAACAAGAATGAGTCAGTAAAATCTTAATATATGGATCAAATCACGATGATATTGGACATTAAAATTAAAACCAACCGTACATAGGTACACGTTTTTACGTCTTCTCAATTTACGAACCACAAAGATTGCGCATTAAATCATCTAAGGAAGATGATAATGATATTGATCATTAGGGAAAAACCACGAACATCACAGAAGAAAAAACTTGCAAATTATGTTTATATTGCGTTTTAAACCCTAACTAAATAAATGTTGAATGTAAAAAAATAGGAAATAACTTATGAAAACAAAAGAAAAAATAGAGCAACGACACATCTATTTAATTTATTCTGATTTCTTTCAGTGTTTAATACAACAAGGTATACAATATGCATCTTCATAAAACTTCAAAATGCATTACTCATCTATTTTCGGGTGCATTATTGTTATATTTTTAGATACATAGATAAGATTTTATGATCTGCATATGCCTGCATTTTACATGACTATTGTATTATTTTTATTTAAAACTAATTTTGTTTTCGAAATAATAGCGCACCAATACTAATACCCTCTTCATCATCATAGACAGTAATTCAGTATGGGAGATTTTAAAGAAAGTAGCTAACTACCAACTAACTCTTTCAAATTCATTTTTTTTGTATTAGCTAACAAAACATTCACATCATCATGAATCATGAAATTCAACAAGACGCAAGGTCTAATTTCGATTTTTTTCTATGTTTAAAAAAAGAATACACAAACAAGAGGATTTTGCTTTCAGTACAATTGTTGCATGTTTTTCAAGAGAAGTCTATAATGCAGCGCGTCTGCAAATCACTAAAGAAGAAGAATTCGCTTTTAAACTTTTAACTCATTTTTTACCTGACTCCGGGTAATTTTCTTATTTTTTCGACAGGCAGTCAAGCGTTTCCTGTGTGTACTCATTACTTAGATTACACTGTACAAAAAAACTTTTGAGTTCGTTTGTGTGCTATACCAGATAATAATATGTAGCATGTTATTTTTATCAGAAGCATAAAGGATTTGCAGCATTGTACGAACATTGCTTTATCATCGACGTATTTTTTTTTATATATTTGACAAGTAGACAAAAAATTGTAAATGTGGGCCAGACCTTTCTGTCTTTGTCATATTAATAATGCTTTAAAAAGTGAGTATATTGCAATTTAGTAGCAACAACATGACATTTTGCACAATTACCTACATAATAGGACTTATCTTAAAACGACCAAAAATAAGTTGGAGAAACCACAGATAATTCACAAAAAAAATTTTCTATACGCAGGGGAGAATAATACAGGTTTGTAGACATGCTCACCTTCTCACCACAAAAACAAGCACCTACAAAAATGTTGCTTAAACTTTTTTGCAACAACCATACACCATTGATCGGCAATCTCTTTTACATGAATTTAGTTTTAACAAAGATTAGGAATGTCTGAATCTGAAAGGATAAAATCATTTCTTTATAAGGCATTAAAACCAGCAGCAGCAATACTGATGATGTAAACAAGACAGTATTTCAGTTTAGTTTTGGTTTCCCCCATTGCTTTTGCTTCCATTCTTCAAGAAATATCTTTAAGAAACTGAGCACTGCGGTTGTCATTATTTTTTGAAAACAATGTAAACACTTTCAATGCAAATTATAAATTTTTCGAAATCTTGACTAGAATAATGTACCTACATATTCATTGTACAAAATTGTGTATGTGCCATGTCACATGTATCTATGCCTAATTTGGTGAAGGTGAGCATTCATACCTGTGTAGCTGTTCTGTAAAAGTAAAAATATACTAATTTATGTCGTTAATTTTGTCAGTGGTTTTGTTCCTTGAATGATACGATCTCATTCACGCATTTCGCTAACTAAATTTATTGTTTACTCTTGTTTAATTTAATCATTTGGAAAGAACAAAGTCACAATAATTCATTTGAACTTTCTGCTTCATTTTATTTGCAATGGAGTGTGACTAAACAAAAATTATATAGCCATAGTTTAGAACTATATGCTTTAAATTTCTTTTTTATTAAATTTTTCACCAGTTTCTTTAAAAATTTAGACATTTCAAATCGATTGTTTTGACATATGAGTCTGAACGTGCGTATTGGACAGGTGCTATTATTGTGCTCAGGTATTATCACGCAGTCGATCAGTAAAGGGCATGTTCACATTGAACGTGCAAATGACCTTTCTTCGTGTATGCACAGTTCACCGTACTAAGCTTTTTCTCATTGTACTGAAGGCTTATAATATTTTCCACACTATTTTGTCTTAAAGTGGATTAAAAAGTTGTGCATAAAAATGCATTCTTTTGGGTACCCTTTGTCCCTCCATAAGAATTCTTGTTTTGATCTAGATTTTCTCGATAATGTATATCCATCTCACTTTTGATACGAGAATTGCATTCTTAAAGTAGCATTTTCAATGAATAAGAAAATCCTTCATCAGTGAAATTCTTACTTCCCTTTTCAAAATTTGGCATTTGATGGACGCGTTCGTGACTTCGGATTTCATTATTTTTTTGCAATCTAGCTTTTATTTACAGCGGATAATAATAATGAATTCATCAAAATATTAGCTCTCCTCCATTTATCATATCAAATGGATTCTCCAACTTTCTTTCGTTTCATGACTTCTGATACAATTTCGAATTTCTTAAATTTAAAGAAGTCTATATGCCTATAATTTGGTGAACTATGCGGATATGGGAATGGCTGAGCTACACACACATATATTTCGCATATACATATACTTGACAAAACAATTTTTATATGCTGGTTATCTCAATGTCCCATGCTGTGCAATATGCCACAAGAGAGCCACAAAAACTGTAATAAAGGTTGAAGCATTTAATCTCAGAATGAGAAGATGAGGCTTTGGCTTGACATTTTGTGAATCTTTCCTGCTTGAACTCTACTCGTTATAGCCACTTTACTGATGCTCCTTGTGTAAAACACAATTTTCATCAATCTTTTACTATTAGTGCCTCTCTGTGATAAGTAAAAGCATAGTCAATGTGCTCAGCCACCCATATAAAATCAAACAACTTTTAATAATAGCTGTGCTGACGATCTTATCATTTTGGTGTCTTTTTATAATACCTCGTGTGACAACATGACCCGGAAAATTTTCTTGCTTCTGCAATCATTGCATTAGTAAATCATATGCGGTAGGAAAATAATAGTTGTTTTCTAAAAAGATGCTACCCAAATTCTATTTAAAATCTGCTATTTTAAAGCCACCCTGTCACAGTTCCTATAATAGGCTCTCAATCATAAAATCTGACCCAGAAGGAGAGGACGCTTTGATTGCATATTGATGAAATCACACTAACTTGCTATGTACCAAAGCAAAAATACATATAACCTTTCATTAAAAGCATCGCTTAAAATAATCTTCACACTAATAAAATGGAAGAGGACAAGTACACAACGAAATTGTTATTGAAGGAAGCGAATCGAAAAGCGAGAACACTTTTGTTAGTGGGTAGAAATGGGATTTGCAACTTTGCTCATTCATCTTCACCAATTTTATATCGTCACCATTACTAGCACATCATTGATTTTTTATGTGTTTTCATTCGTCTGCTATATCATCATCACCAAATGACATAGAAAAAAAAGATGATTGTGTGTAGACGAAACCAAAGGAAAGAATCGTTTTACTTCGGCCAAGTGTCTACTGAAGTTTTTCATTTTTCATTGTAGAACTGGCTCATCATCACAGATCACCGTAAACACAAATTAACCTTTCCTTGTTGTTTGGTTATTTTGTGCGGTGTGTTATTTTGGATTTTTGAATCGTAGAAAAAACATATAATCTACTAACGATTAGGTACATAAAAGTGCGCTATATATTTGGAAAAAAATATAAAGCTTTGCACATTTTTACCTAAGTGCCTTGCGCACACGCATGTATGCATGGTTTGCTTGCGTGATGCCACTGTTGCCACTACTGCTCATTGTTGATTGCCTTATTGGATGTGGGCCACTAGGATCATCATCATCTGCCGAATTATCGCATTCATGTATAAGTGCCGAACAAGGTAGTTCATTGAATTGACTGATAAATTGTAAAACGACGATTGATGATAAGAAAGTCATTTTTCTTCACCTGCAACAGAACCACAAACAGTAGAAGAAGAAGATCGCTTACAAGTAAGCTTGGCCATGGTAGAGTGCTTTAAGGGCAATTTGCGGTGGTGGTGGAGGTGATGAATGGGTACAGAAAGTTATTAATCACAATGAAAGAATTCCTCCTTAAAACTCTTTTTGTCATTAGAGAAGGTGTATTCATTAGATAATTTTGAAAAAAGTAAGTTATTCTTTACTGACGTACTTGATATTTGTATGCAATGCAAGAATCCGTTTGCTGTATACATTAAGGTATTAGAGATAATAGTCTGAAGTGCCAAATTTACCATCTGAAACAAATTTTACAAAAACGTATTGCGCAAAAATTTTGACTTGCAATTTATCAAGAAGCAAGTTGGAGTGAGTGAATAAGTGAAATAATTTATTAATCCTCCCTGAAATCTATTGATTGAATCTAAATTAATTTATTAAATCGTATTTGCGCCTCTTTCCATGTAATGTTCTAAAAAAGGATTTCTTTAGGGACTTTGCGTGAAACTTACTTTTATCTTGTTGCATTGTGCATATTTTCATACACGAAAGATTTGAAAATGTCAAGACTTTTTATGGCCTATTCAAGGATAAAAGAACTGATTTAAATATAAGTATAATAGAATTAATCAAGTTAATAAATGGAGTGATGCAATACATTCACCATGTGTCAATATGATTAAAAACTTTTTATCACGGTTTAAAATAGGTTTCTAACAGACTTATCTCCTTTTCAATTTAAATTTTTGGCACGTTTGCATCAATGCTGTATGGCTTCTAACAATCCATTTTATTTGTATGGAAATAGAAGTAAAAACAATAAGAGCTTACCTACATTGCCCATTATTACCGTAAAATAGAACACTGCACACAAGCAAAAAAACAGTTGCTGCATCTATTACAATTTTTAATTTTCATGAAGTTCATTACACCAACTGTTATCTTTTCAAGTTCAGTTTTTGCAAATGTAATGCAGAATAAGCATTTTTACTGTCCACAGAAGAAAAAACAATTGCCGTCCGTGGTGGAGTGAAGTTGTAGTAAATACGTGCTCCAATTTAACGGTCATTTATTATCGCGCATTTTTCTTACTTTTGCTCCAAGTAGATCGCCAATTGGCATGCACATTATCTTTGAATGATTGTTTCTTTTCCTAGATACACACACATATATACAAATGAAGCTGCTATATTCTATGTACATTATATACTTAACAATTTATTTGCTATATTATCAATGTTAATGAAGGCCCTCTCTCTGTTTTGTAATTCTTCAGCTGAAACTCGAAAAGACAGGACCTACCACCAGTATTAACGAGACGACAGGTGTCCGACGAACAAATTACATGCAAAACAGAGTCAGCATCGTCATCATCAACATCATCCTCTCATCTTACTACTGATCCACTGCAGTATATATACCCATCATCCTCAAAGTCATCTTATCTTCTTCACCCAGCAGCAGAGCCATTCATTCAATCCGACTTCAGCCTCAGCCTCATCACAATTTTTTTTGGCTATTCAACAAGGATCGTGATTCATACATGCTTCAAAATCAACCAGAAAAAAACACAAGGACTTAATATCATCATCATCATCAAAGAGGAAAATATTTAGTGAAAAAGTACCTTTCTATCTGTAAAATGCCAAAAAAAGTCTTATGAAAATGAAGGATTTTTTATTGTGCAAAATTTAAAAAAATAAGAGAGACAACAACACGTTAGACTGTTAGTTTGTTACATCATGCATTAAAACGAGATAACCATACATACACGAGAGTGATATAACTTGATTATAATATGGGAATAATGTAGTATGTGTGGTGGCTTACTGTTCACGTTTCTCGTAATAATAGTTCAATTGTGCATGCCTGCTAATACCTACCTATAACTACTGCAGCCACCATCACCACCAACACCACCAGAGATAAAACTTGGACGATAGTCCATCCAACAACAATAACAACAACTAACACTTTAATACTGCTAGAAAACAGGAGATAAGAAGAAAAGGAAGATTCTAGAGGAGTATTATAACAGCCCATCATCATCATTTATAAGTGGCATTGTTACCACTTCGAACAATCAGATACTTTTATATAGGTACCCGCTATATGAAGCAGATTTTAGCTTTTACGTTTAGTACGTATGACGAGAATGAATAAAACGGAATCTAGCTTTCCTCATAAATCATATGGACCACACAATAATAATAAAACCAGAAATGTGTAAATGTCTGCATTATGCAGAAAATAATGGCATTATTCGTGCAATTTGCTTTCTGCTAGCCCACACCAATCTCTCTGAACAAAATATATAGAGAAAAACCTCAAAAGTTTCGTAAGTGAGCAATGCAAAATGGTGATGATAATATGATGATGCCATAATGGTCATGCCTTGTGTGATGTGTCTACTGAAGACAACTCCTCAGACTCAAATATAATAAAGAGAAATACTATTCTACAATACAGTGCACCAACCTGGACAAAGAAACTCAATTATCAACATTTTAAGCTTCATTCGCATAATAAACTATGAATGAACTCTGGGGCTTCTTCAACCACCCCTCGTCATTCCATACCTTTTCTCACTAGGGATTGTGCATATTAGACATGATCACAGAAGAGAAGATACAAACATAATTAAAAACCACAAACCTTATGAACATAACTCAAGAAAATCCGTGAATAATTCAGTTATAAATGTTTGAGACCACTACAGAGAGAAAAAAAATTATTGGAAAATTAGTATCAGCCAAAATTGACCATGTTTTATGGCTGTGGTATATATAGTGAAGCCTTAAAAGATTAGAACTCTTATTTATTCAAATTGGAAGCTATAAAAGTAAGAAAAAAATATATTGTGCGAGATTTTCGGAGTGACAAAGAAGAGAGGATTTTCTTCTATTTCGATTCGTCGCAGTGGTTTAAAAATATACTCTCATCCACACCTGGGAGCGTAGAGTGGTGCTGTGGCATGCATGCATAACACCAGCCTTAGTCATCACGCACCACCATAACCGCAGAGAATATTATCATTGCAGAGGAGGTGGAGTGGAGAAGAAAAAAAAGGACTGACTGGTTGTTGTTGTCGTTGAAAGAGATAAATCAGTGAAAGTGAATCAAATCTATATGACCATCATCATTTTAAGTACTTATATGCTATCTATATTATGAGCAGAAATATCCTTCCATAACACTTTTTCTTCGTTCATCATCATAAAAGAACTGTCATTTATGCCAGAAGCGTCAGTGAATTCGGTTCGTTGCCTCATCATCACCATTATTATCATCATCAGCGTAACATCATCAGGACCACAGCATTCATCAAACCATCTAATCGTGTAAATATTATGATCCATAGATCGTGGTCTTCCTGTGGTTTGTAACAACAACACAGCAACTGGCAACGCAAGATAGGATTTTGCATTTTAAGGAGGATTCTAATTTTGAAAAAATTCAAAGATTCAAAGTTTAGATTTGCTTTACTAGTGGAGTAGCAACTTTATTTTTATGCGTTACGATTGAAAATGAAAAGTGGGAACCAAATGCAATCTGCGATTTCTCTGCTTGTACCAATACAACTGATGAAACCTTTATGTGAATTTTATGTGACTTTTAGTGATGATAAACTAACCATCAATATATCAACTCGTGCTGTATGACATGAAGCGACTTTGTTATTGATTGTGTGCATCCGTCACGTTTCAATGAATGCAAAAAAGCAACGTTCTCTACTCTTTCTCTTCTTTATTTTTTGAATGAGAAAAGGATTTTAAATCTTAACTAAGATCAGGAAACCATAAGTCTCAACTCAAAATCGATCATAATACACTTTTGAAAGAGATGGTTCTGTACCGTGTAAAATATGATGAGTGCTTGTCAATAAACAAGATTGTGTTTTGACTGTTACAATATATTTTCCCTTTAAAAAACTGTCAGAAAAATACAAACGTTATATATTCGAAAGGAATAGTTCAGAAGCAGCGCAGCGGTGGGAACAAGGGAAAAAAATTCAGGTTTTGTGCAACATTTTGTACAGTTAGATTTTACGTGCGCTACTAAAAACTGTTCGCTATTATTATTAAGGTTAACAAGACAGAATAAGATATGTAATGCAATATAATAAGTTTACATACACAATTTACTCCTACTTATATGGATGAATAAGCGAATTTATTTTTCAAAAAAATTAAATCGCGTGGGAGAAAAAGAACTTTGTTGCATGTCTCTATCATCGTAACATAACTCAAGTTGAAATAAGGCAGGAAGTTGTCCTGCAAAAAAAGCAACAGAAGCAATAACAATAATATAACAACAGCGCAACTTGCATTGCAGCTGTGTGTTTGCGTTTGTAATACACCCCAATATCGGTACCATCATCGTCAACGCCATATAATATCCGCAGAACAGAAGTAAACCTTATATAACAGGAAGACAAACAACCGACAGACGGAGTGAGAAAAAGCGAATACTAATACTAAGCACGAGTAATAAAAACAAGGGAAAATACATAATATCCATATCCTCTATCCCACTTTTCACGCATCATTCTACCGTGGAAGTAGTAAAATACCATCACATCATCGTCATCATCATCATCGTATTTTAAAAACCAACAGACAGCATACCGCGTGCTACATAAATATAATTTCCTTCTCAGAAAAAAATTATTCTACACGCTACCGCATGTAATAAAATGTCACTATCCGGAAGTGTCAAAATGTTGAAGTCGAGCGGGTGTAACTTATCCGACTCGGGGAGCACAAGGAGCACTAAGTTCCGATTCCTTTCCTGGAGTCCGGAAACGTATCCCTTACGGGAATTCATCAACATGTTCCCTTTGCCTCGTGTTGTTCGAATAACAAACAGCGAGGATGCGGCCCTCCTCAAAGCTCTCATTCTACCGGCAGATGTTGACATCACGCAGCCACTCCTCCTCTACAAGAAATACAGGACTGTCAAAGTCATGGGGAAATGCTTGAAAATCCAGAAAAATGGAAAACTCAAAGAGAACGGACCATGTGTCGTCATTCCAGATTCCTTTCCTGGTAAGTTTAAAAACACCATTAGTCCTTGTAGCTTTAGCTTATCTCTCACTCTAGTCTCAAATCAAGATTTAAAAGTGCGATCTTTATCATGCTTTTTGGACGCTTTGTAATTTTTTTTGTATGAAGTTGTGTGTTCGGATTCCTTTAAAGATTAAATGCACAGCACACCACCACACACACATACAAAAGTATAGCATAACAGTGCGTGAAAACAAATAATAAATGCATCAATGTCTCCTGCAATAAAAAGCTTTACCTTTTTTGTCGAAATCTTGAAAAGTTATCGCTTCTTAACAGATAAATAAACAAAAACTCCTCTCACTACTTCTATATATTGAGGAAAGAAGGATAAAGTAAAAGAGTTGGGATTGCCATAATAATAATAATAATCTTTTTACTGATTATACTAGCTTGAATCCTTTTGTTTGGTCAGACGCCCCTTTGAGATCTGTACATTTGCGCCTTCCTTAACTTTGCTTGCACTTTACTCACATTTGCATAATAAATCTACACAGAGTAAAAACATGTTGCTCTTGTGTGTAGTGGCATGCCCAGAGTAGTAAACAACTGACAGCCATACAGAGTTTTTGCAGGTATCATGAATGAATGAAGAAATGAATGAGTTATGGGGATGACTGAATCATCCCCTTGGAGCAACAAAAGAGAATGTATAAGGTTGCAATAAATTATTACGTGATCTATGATATTTGGCTTTTATGTGCATATTATTATCATCATCAGCATCATACACAAAACTTGGGCATATACTGCACATCACGTAATGTATCGTAAGTTTTAAAAAATTAAATGATTATGAGCAAAACTCACCGAGCCATTTAAAAACTAAGACTAAAAAGAACACCAAATCATCAAGCAACCTATTTCCTTAAGCTTTCCATTTCATTTTTGCTTATATTTTACTGGCCAGTGGCCACTTAAAGCGTGCAATTACTAGCAACAATGTCCATCGCCGCAACCACACCACCAGCAAGCAGTCGATCAAATATTTTGGTCCCCATTCATATTTCGTTACGTTATTACTCAATAGTTTGCAACAGGAGGAGGCAATAATTCCTTTGAAGAAATAAAAATGTTGTCGTAAACTTGCCATGATTCAATTCAAAGATAAACAATGGAACATTTCATTATGATTATTATTAGAACTTTGTAACAACTTCTTTCCTTTAGAACATGTGCGACTGATGTCTCCTGTAGCACTTCGTGAGTCTTTTTATTCTTTCATTTCACCCTCATCAGCACCACATCACCAACTAATACCAAAAAATCAACTTCACGTTGTACATCGGTGATAACGTTACCGTCAGCATAATAATATTTTCGCAGCCTTTTTAATCTGTTGAAATTTTGAACAGGTAAAAATCTAAATTTGCTATTGATTAGCAATCCCATTTCCCTTTCAATATTTTTTATTATTAGTAACATCCCATCTAATGCTCGTCCTATTCTTTTGCAAATGTATAAGAATAGACTAAAAGACAAAAGTGAAGACGACTATATTCTCTTAAAAGAAGAAGAGGACATAAAAAACCAATAATTCATTCTTTTTTCTTCCTACTTCATTATATCATCATTATCATCAGTCGCACAATGGTTAATATTATGAATTATTAGTGGCCCTATTCACACATTGAAAGCGTGTATAATTGAAATATATTCAATATACGAGGTCTGTTTTTATTTTAGTCTTTAATATTTCGATAATGTTGAATGTGCCATATTTGTAGCAAAAAAAGTATAATGCAATATGTGATGATGATCAATATTAATATTAGCACCTGCCAATAACCATTTATCATTATCCTTTTCCTCCTCATCCCCCAAATAATGATTGTAATTATCCTTTTAACAATTTATGACGTGGACAATTGATGCCAGCACAAAAAAGAATTAAGCTCACTGCGGAACAGATTGAAACTTTTAAACGTCTAGACCACATAATGTACCTCCTACTGTATCGAAATATTTATGATTATGGCAAGTTGTTGCTAAATGCGTTTCTGTTTAAAGAAGAAAGATCACTTAGTGGGTTTTTAAATATCTCCCTTCTTCATAACAATTATGTCTTGTACATCCCAAAAACCAATCATGATGAAGACAATTAGGTTTGATAAAAGATGCATTTAACAATGTGCGCAATACAAAAAGTAATTTTGGCATTATTACATGATGATGCTGCTCGCATTAAAAGTCTTTATTATTCAGAAAAACAAAAATATTTACTATGTGTAGAAATATTATGTGTGTAACTTTGTGTTATAATAACGAGACGGGTGTAACCCATAGAAGCGAATATCGGATGCGTAGTGACTCATACAACGAGAGGGGTAACGAT
>JAQFYG010002562.1:0-14428 GCA_034694325.1 Entomobrya corticalis
ATCAATTAATGTTGAATGTTGAAGCAAGTGGTTGGCTTCTGGCTTGGTGTTATGTTCAATGTTGCTTGTTGTATATTATATTTTTGTGGGATGATCTGATGGAAAAATATTAAAATCAAGTTGAAAAGCATATATGCATGCACGTTTTTTTTTGGTTTCCTTCTCTGAAGCTGTATATTGGATTGGAGCAACTCTTTTTTCTGGATGGAAAGATGGAAGATGGAATATCCCACAGAAAAGAAGCGTGGCCTATTCGATAAAAAACAGGGATGGAGATGGAGATGTAGTAGAGATGGGGATGGTGATGATGATCATGTTGTTGGTCTGGCCAAATCTGTTTCTTCTTTGTTTGTTGAACTGACTTGACTTGAGAGACTCCCACTACATATTAGTATATAGCCATCCAATTTTATATGATGATGATGGAGATGGGATGATGATCTTCATGACTAGTACAAACTTTATTCATTGACCATGTATTTATTATTATTATTTTGGACGTTACTCAATAAACTCAATCAAATTTTCTCGAAAAAAAAACTGTTATGGTAGTTGTAACATTGTTAATATTTTTTCAAGTTTACTTTTGAAAAACTGTGTATATAGATGATGGCCGTGATGATGTTAAAGTTGAATGGATATATGTGATGGTTATCATCATGGGAATTGATACAGATTTATTTTGTCATCGTTTTTAATAAAAATAATCGTTCATATTTCAATCGACATTTAGCAGATGTTGTGGGTGGGTGCGCACTCTGCACTTTTTCAGGATGATTTCAACATAAAAACACTACTGCTCCCGTCAATAAAGAAATGGCTTATCAGTCAGTCATCATATTATATATATATATATTTTTCCTGGCTAACTTTCATAAGTAAACAAATAATTTATATGATATTATTTTTTGTCTCAGGTCAACAAGGGTCTTTGAGAAGATGAGACGTAAGCAGTTGGTAGAGGAGATGTCGTGTCTGTAAAGATGTCGGCTAAAACACCACTTTCTATGCACGTATACATCACCTTCAAATTATATAAATGTTCTGGAGAATGTTCTATATAATTTTTTTTTAAATTGATCATAAGTCCATCATCTCTTGGGCTGGAAATAGTTTGATCTCTGTTGAAACTCTATGATTTTTTAGACAAAGTAAAAATAAAATAAAGATAATTTTATTAAATATGATGATAGTTTTTTTGTGCTTTACTTTCTTTGTTTTCATAATTCATTTATATATTTATCGAATAAGCATAAAGACTGTAATATATAATTTTTTATAGAGTTTTCCTTGCCTGTTTTTTTTTGTCAGACAGATTGTATGGCAACAGATTTCTTTGTTGTTGGTTGACTTGGGCTAGACACTTCCATTTTTCCTTGTTGCCAGAAGGTTTTTTTTTCTTTATTATAATTAGGTACTTATTATATCGGTCGTTGATATATAATAAGTTGTCGTACAAGTCATGATGATTATGATGATGATGACTCTGTTTTATTTCATTTCCTTTGTTTTCTTTCTTTTCTTTTGTTTAGTGCAAATCACTTAAACTTATGAAATGTAATGAAATTTAATGTTGTTTGGTATAATCGTTTCTCAGAGTTAAGAAAAATGAATGAAGTCGGTTTATTAAATTTATTATTGTAGCAGTTTTTTTTGGTCTTCCATTGTTTTCTTTAAAATTGTTTTTGTTTATGCGACAGTTTTTTAACCCTTTGTTTATTTGTATGTGTTATAACGATTCACTAATGTTTTGTTTTTGCGTGGGCGTTTCCTTCGGGAAGAAAATAAACACTTTTAAGTACTTAGTCACTGAAGTTGAGTTTTTTAAAGATTCATCTCCACACACGACACAACTCACACCTGTTGATTTATAGACTTTTAGAGAAGATATGAAAGAAGACACTATTTTTTTGTCATCTTTTCTCCAAAAAATTGAAATCTTCACGGTTGGTTTACCGGTATACTGGGTTTAGAAAATGAGGGCTGTTCTCTTGCAAAGTAATTGCCTCTTTTTCACACCTATTTTGTCACAAAAAAAGAAAAAAACATACATTTTAAAACCATTGTTTTGCCTCGCTGCATATTGTACTATAGACCTATTTCACATAACAAAAAAAAGTTGCCATGACAACAGTTATAAAAAAAAATTTATACCGTCAACCGTACGCAATATTTTTAAGGTTTCATAAAAATACATAAAGATTTTTTATATGATTGATTTCAATACATTTTTTTGTAATGATTATATAACGACAAGATCCACACATAAAAATATAATATGATCACTTTTAAAAATAAAATGTTCCTTCCTATTCATCTCACATATATATTTTCAAAGGGTTAAATTTTTGTTATTGTGGTAGATTTGGTATTTGCAGACGCTGTATTTTCCCTGCGGTTTCCACATAAAAAATATATAATGCGTTATCTCATATCTCTCTCTTTTTTTTGTCATCGTTCTTCTTTCGGCATACATGTTTGCTTTGTTATTATTATTATTATTATTAAATATATATTTTTTCTGAATGTTACATAGTTTGAAAAAAAAATTTATTATCTCTTTTTGGTACGTTGTGTAAAAATTTTTAAGTGTGGTTCGATAATTTCGTTTGGTTTAAAAAAGAGCAATGTTCGATGAGCTTTCATATTTATTTTATCAATTGTGTGTTGATTCATAACATAAAAAACATTTTGTAAAAAAAAGAAGAGATTTGAAGATGTCATTCACTTTGTTCCGTAGTATCAACTACCAACTTCCCTATTTAATCGTTTTCTATTGAGTTAGCAGCCAACACCACCAAAAAAAGAATGAATTGATTGACAGAGAGATTATTTAATTCAATAAGGATGCTTCTTTCTCTAATCTCTTTGTATACAAATCTTTTTTTCTTTCTATTTATCTTTAACTTTAACTTTAACTCGTAAAATTTTTTGCAAACAACTCAACTATCATCGTTTTCGTTGTTCGTATCTCACTGTCACTGACTCTTTCGGCCTGATTGCGAAAAAAATAATATAAATAATATATTAAGTGTGTGTTAGTAGTTGATGATAACTTGCTATATTGAAAAAAAAATGATATCATTATATTTTTTGAAGAATATCTGGCAACACTACTACGACGTCGTTTTTTATTTTTGGTTTTTTGCTTCCTTTCTGTAAAGTAAGCTGTTTAGGTATATTGTTTGCGGTTTTTTAGGTGTCTGTATATTGGTTAGTGTTAAAAATGTAAAACTTTTAAGTGATATGATGAGCCTCTATGTCTGCTTTGTCTACATTTTATGTATATTTTTTGTCTGGATTTTTGTATATCAATTACTTAAATTGAAACAACAATAAAACGCAAATTAGTTTATTACTGAACATTTGTCTTGTTGATTCAATTTGATTTTTGTCTTTTTTTATTTTTTAATAATGGGGCTTTCTTCTATTGTTTAATATATTGTTGTCCTCAAAATATTTACATGGAAAAACGTCAGCGCTTAATAAATTTTAAAGTCAAATAAAAAAGGAATACGCAATCTCCTGTTTCCTCTTCAACTTTTAATATAAACAATAACTTAATAATATTTTTGGATGTCATTCCATTCCGGTATTCAAAATGACAAGGATGAATATATATTTTTCTTGTGAGGAATTGAGAAATATATACATAATTTCATGATCACTTTTGCTGGCAAGTTTGAAGTTTATAATAAATAAATAAAATATTAGTTGTTGCAATGTTGATAACCACTTATATATTCTTGAGTAGTTGTAATTTGTAAATATTTAAAAAAGTTTGTATGCGTCATCATCGTCTCATCGTCATCGTATGATTATCATTACCATAGCAACCAGCAACATCTCTTTATTATCATGATCGTCATCATCACATCATCACAAATTTTATTTTGTGTGTTTTCTTTTCTTCTTCGTAGCAGATTATCATTCTCCCCTGACGATATACAAAACATATTTTTGCAGAAGACGCCAAGCGCCAAGCAAAATATAAGATAAAAACGTACTCGAGCATGAAGAAATATTTTTTTGCAAAGATTTTCTTGTTGATTCATAAAAAAATATGTGCTCATACGTAAAACATTTATGCTCTTCCTCTTTATAGGATATCCTGTTCAACTTTAACTTTAATTTTTTAACTATTTAGCTGGTAAACAAGATGTGCGTAGCCTTTTAGCCTTTAAAAACACAAATTGCAAACTTGTATTGCAATTATAATTTATAATATAAATATTTTGCAATGAAAAAGATACAAATGCACATGATGAGTGATGACTCATCCACCAAAAATATAATAATAAATTTTTGCCGGATTTTAATTGTTCATCCTTCAACTCAACCATATTTTATAAAAGATAACAAATTGCTATAAAATTGTCTGCCCTTTTATTTTACAGATGAAAAACTATCATGATTTTTTCAAAAGGGTTCAATTTCAATTTACGAATTTATACAAGGGATGCACTATATAAATCATAACAGCCATATAATTTACATATTGCATAATATACTATTTTGTATATAGGAAGTTGTTGCACTCGATGACATTGCAGTACTTAATTTATCATTGACATCCAAAAAAGAGACTCAACTCAACTCGAATCTGTCATTTTTCATTGCCAATAAGCGACTATAATATGCCATCAACGAACATTCCCATCCATATTTTTTGAGAGATGCGCAATCCAAGTTTGAATGCCCCTGTCAAGTCCGTACATCGTCCAACCAAACCCGACAGAGAAACTGTTGAGCTTTGAGTTCTAAAGTCAATTGTCCGTTCTCATCTCATCTCATCTCGAAAATATGATATCAGAGGAGATCACAAGCACGTTGTTGTTGTGACAATCTGACATTTTTACTGACAAGGGAAGGGTCTATGGTCTGTGCTCACTCACTTTTTTATTTTAAAAATTGTTTGCAAAGTGTAAAGAGAAGAGAGGAGGAGAAGAGGAGATTGACTCTTAAAAAAATATATATATGTAATCATAATCGTAATAATAATAATAAATGTTCTGAGAAGCGAACATTATAAATAATAACCACTAACAGAGACGGAGACCAGAGAGTGACGACCACCGCAACAACCAATAATGAATCTATTCTGGCTTGTTGACTTGTTGCTTGGATTGGAAGAGTGAAGTGAAGAGAGATGAATATTTTTTTATCCAACATGTTATTATGTTGTTGGTAGATTTGCTATTTGAAAGTGGATATAAAGATCTCATGTATAATTTTTTGCGTGCAAAAAAATATGATTTGCCATTGCAATTTTATATACTTTTACGACTTATCCTTTAAAAAAGGGACTGAACTTTAAAGAAAGAAAAGTCATTTTTATATTTGTTTGTAAACTTAATTACCGAAGAAGAGTAATTAAAAAATGCACTTGCCGCACTGTGGTGCATATTGTGTTTAAGTAATATTTATAATTAACTGTTAAAGAAGCATTGAACTTGTATAATAAAATTTTCGGTTTGTGGTGTGGGTGGACCAATATTTTTATAGTCTTTATTTCCTCCATTCATAATCTTTACTTTATTTTAAATGACATTAAGAGATTTGCTGTATAAACATCAATTAAACTTTTTAAAAACCCTTCAGTAGTAAAAATATATTTAATATTTTCCTAACTGTGTATTGTATATTTTTCTTCTTGGTTGCATGCAAATCACTTATTTCATATACAATTTAACATTCAATAATATTTTCCGTAGTATGCCATCCACCCACATTATTGCATCTGTTCAACTGTTCAAGTCACAGAACATTCAGCTCCAAATTTCAACATCCAACAAGATGAGTAGTAGCAACCTAGCAACGAGCAACGGCACGAGTCCTAATTTCCATATACAACTTTAACTTTGTCTTCTATTTTGTTTAACATTTCAACAAATCTTCTTCCTTTACAAAATAACCAAACTCCAAACCTACCTATCCCACAAAATAAAAGTAAAATAAGTGTATATAATAGGCTAACATGTTATATAGCGATATCCATG
This sequence comes from Entomobrya corticalis, assembly GCA_034694325.1. Classification (NCBI taxonomy): domain Eukaryota; kingdom Metazoa; phylum Arthropoda; class Collembola; order Entomobryomorpha; family Entomobryidae; genus Entomobrya; species Entomobrya corticalis. The sequence continues at coordinate 6,000 of JAQFYG010002562.1, forward strand.
ATTGAGCATGATTATCTTGAGAAGAGGCGGTTGCTAATTTTTTTTTATGGTTGTTTGTAGTAAAATGGAATGATGCGTGTAATGTTTAAACGTATTCCCATAAAGATTATGTAGTAAATCATATATATATATTGTCAATTTTTGCACGGTTACTATTCCTTACAACTTATTATTTTACTATTTACCAATTTACTATGTCTTTATTTGTTTCCGATTATTGCGACTAGAGATTATATATATATTTTTTTATGATTCTGATAAGAACTGATCTTTGTATTTATTGTGTAAGACGCTATAAAAAAAAGCTATGGAAAAAAGGTGAGTGACACCGAAAAAAAAATATTTGTATAAAAATACATGAGTCTACGACGACATGTGTAAAATGTGTGTAAATACGACGTAGTAAAAAAATATAGAGAAGAAGATGTTATATGGATTGAATTTGAATAGAAGATGATCATGGATATGGATGTAGTAATGTCTGTTGTTGATACTTTTTTTATAGGATCATCCTCCTCATCTCATCTCATGCCACTTGCTATTTATTTTAGAGACCAGAGCACCAGTTTAGACTTTAGACAGACCAGTCAATAGTAAAAAAATATTCATCATGGCTTGTATAGAAATGGATTATAGTTTAAAATGCTCAACACTTTTGCACTACTTTGCTTTCTTGTTAGCAGTTTTTATTTTGGCAGATAATTTTTTTAGAATGAGAGTATTCGTCAGCTGAACCAACAAAAAAACGGTTTTTTTGTGAAGCTTGTGGCTTTTGAGAAGTTTTTTGGTATTTACTAAACGTCTTTTTAACAATTTTAAAAGTATAGATAAAGCCTACACATTAAAAAAAGCATGATGAACTTACTCACGTTTTGTAAGAAAGATCGTGGAACTGTGTATGTTTATAAGCTTATAGGAAAGATTTCATAAGATTTTTCATGGCGGTTGAGTGAGAGAGGCTTTTTGCCAAAATTGTTTTTTTGAGGAAGGGTTTTCGAACATGAGGATGTTCTGAACTGAAGGAGTTTGTTTGGTTAGTATGGATTTTGAATTTTTTGAATGTAGGCATGCATGAAATCTGTGGATGTCTTAACTATGTTATTACTATTTATTTTGGAAACAAAGTTGAACAGAATAAAGAAACGATTAAATGTCAAGGAACCGGGTCATTTTGTTTTAATGGGATGTCATCATGCTGTTAATATTGATCAATTTCATAAGAATTTTAATGTAACGTCGTCAGTAAAGGCCCACATTTTTGCACGCAAATATTATTGCATTGTTCTATTTTTATTTTATAGCTTGGATGAAAAAAGGAGTAACCCCTTAAAAAATTTCGTTGATGATTTATTTTGAAATATTTTTTTTTGAATATATTCTACCGATTTTGTCGCTGTTACGCACTATTAAAATATGGTGTTGCCCTGATCAGTGCTCTTTTTACAGTTTTGTCAGTACACTTAATATTCAAAAAAAAAGAATCTTTGAGAGATGTGATTTCAATAAAAAGATTTGAGATAAGGACGCCACTGTTGACGACGCCAGACGCCAACTCATGAAAAAAAAAATATATGTTAAACGTTAAACCCTTTACCTTTAACGTACAATTTTTCAACAGTTTAAACATTATACTGACTGTCATGAACTATATTCTTAAAGGTAATAACTGTTAAATGCTCTCGATTCGAAAAAAAAAATTATCACCGTCACCAGCACCACCACACCAAAAAAACAGCCATAATGACACGCTACTATGATCATAAGAAAAAAATTTTGTTTTAAAACGAAGAGGAGGCGTTCACCACACACCAAAAAATAACATCTTTTACTGCTTGTCATAAAAAAAGTAAATGTAGTTGAGAGATATTTTCACACAAGTTGAAAGAGATTATATGAAAAATTTCAAGCGAAGAACTTTACTCAATTTTTACTGCTGCGCAATAACAATCGTAAAAAAATTGAAACAAAAATATGTGGATAAATATAGCTCGCCGTTATTAATAATCTGTCAATTTGCACAACACAATAACAAACAATCACTTTAAAAAATTTGATATGGTATTTTGACAACTGACAAACTGAATTTGAAATAATTTATTTAAAAAAATAAAGATTTCTATTAATTACCTTTTAATTATTACTTATTTTTTGTACGCTTAGCGGCACTTCAAAATATGAACTTGTTGTTTACTAAAAAGTCACAACTTTACTGTTTTTTTCGCACAACACGAAAAAAGCCGATACATTTATTTTTTTGCAAATTTCTATGCAATTCTTTCCTCTTATTTTTCATTCTTTTTTTCTTCTGTCTGTCTGTTTGTTACTCACACTTGTATACTATACTGTTGTTGTGATTTTTTGGATAATTTTTTTTTGTGTGTGTGCAAGAGTTCATGTTCATGATGAAGATGATTATACACTTCTCTTATATGCAGTTAGATTTTTTTGTTGTATTCTAGAATAGTATTTATAATAATAAAAGTAGTGTTGTATTTCTAATATAAATACATGCATAAAACATAAACATGAATCTGCTTTATTTATTCTATGTAGTAACCTGTGTATTTAGAGTGCGTCTACTTCTTCGTGTCAGTTATTTTGTTATTCAAGTTGGAATTTTTCTGTTTTGTATTTTGACGGAGGTTGGAGGCTTGCTTGGAGGCTTGGAGGATGGATGGATGGATGGAGAAGGAGGCGATGATGTTGCGCCGTTAAAATTTAGAATAGTTCACTGTTGATTTTGCAGATATTTTGTTTGCAAAATTCATACACAAATACACTTCACGGTTATTAGTAAAAAAAAATTATAATAACAATATCGGTTTTAAAACGCCGAAAATATCAACTGTTTAAAAAAGGAGAATAAACCACGATAACTTGGTATACACACGATCAACACATTATATTTGTTGCAAAAAAAACTGTTTTAAACTGATACACAGTTTGAAAAAATATAAAACAGCAAATGCTCAATGTAAACTGAAAAGAGCATTAATTTTTGTGTTTTGAGCAGCGTCAAAGCGGTAGCAAGTGCCTCCTCATGATATTCAAAAAAAGAGAAGGAACGCGAACGAAGCACACTCTTAAAATCGCAACAGTCAACTCAACGGCAAAAGTCTGACAAACACGGTGTTATAGTACTAGGAATACAAACTGTGTGCAAACTATACAAAGTAATATTTTTCTATACATTTTTATTCCTTTATGATTTTAACCCTTTGAAAAAATTCTTCGTGGATTCGTATACTACCAACTACTTTGTAAATAAAAAAGGACACACATATACACACACACACATAACTTGATATATAAAATAATTTTACTTATAACATGTTTTAGATTGAGATTGTGTGACTATATTCTGTATGTGTCTGTCTGACTGAATGTTATGACAGGCAAAATAAAACTAAAATATATATATTTTGTTTGCTTCAACTTCAATTTCAATTATTATGATTCTTTAAAAAATACTCCTTTACTTCTTGTTAAAAATCGTATATAAAATTAAATATGAACAGCGTTGTAAGTTGTAATGTAAGCAGTGCTTTTTTTATAATATAAAAAAATAATATTATGCGTAACAATAGCATAGCCATTCAACAAAGTAATACGTGTTTGCTGTACAATTTTGTAGTAAAAATATTATTAACAATGTATTATTGCAAAAGTAATGTAAATTGTTGCATTGTATTATGATCATGCAAAAAATATATATATTTACATTGAATATATATACATGTTTTTCACATAATATATTATTGCATTGCATGTTTTAATTCAGGCAATCATGCTTCTGCAATTAATTTACCATGCAGTTTGTTAAAGTTAAAGTTAAAGCGACGGATAAAAAAATATAAATTGTTCGTTGATTCTGATATTCTGATTAATATTATATGCTGTTAGGCTTTGTATATGCGGCAATATATTAGAATTGTTATGCCGGTTTTGTGAGAAATAATAAATAAAATGTAAAGGGCTTCTATGGATGAACGTGAAAACACACGTTGATTTTGATTTATCATTACCAATTTATCTATCTTTTTTAGTTTGATTGCACTTAACTTGTCTGTTATATTTTCGTTTCCTTTTCCTTGCTTTTCATGTGACTGTGGGGTTGTGTGCTAAGTTAAATGTAAGTATATTTAAATGAGAAATATAATAGAATATATAGAATGCAACTTGCCACGTGATATAATTAATGGGATTTAAAAAGAGTAGATATATTTTTTGATGAAACAATAGCGCAAGTGGCAACGGGGCAAGTGCTCAGTGCTCTTGACTTGAATGTTGAATAGTATAAAAATTGGAATAAAAATATACAATGCTTTTGCTATTTTCCTTTTGTTTTTGATGTTGAATATTATGATATTTTAGTAATCTGGATTTTGGATCTTGATTGAAATCGGTATTAATATCGTCATCGGGAATATAAAAAATTGTTGCAAAAGAGAGGAATCTCTTGTTTTTTGATGAAAGATGATTGTGACAGTGTTAAAATAACAAAAGGGGTAAATATATGGAAATAAGATTGGTAATAATATAATGATAGAGGATGCTGCATGACATGAATGACATAGAAAAAAATATATATTGTTATGCGGTTTATGAGAAAATTTTAGCAAAAGTTGTGCGAGTAATATATTTTTTTGAAGATCAAAGATAATATTATTTCTGTTGATTAATTAGGATAGGAGTTTTGATAATTAGTAATAATAATTAATAATAAATAAATGACGTTTTGTTTTATGACACTTGCCATGAGCAAATAACAATGGAGTGGTTACATTATAACTAATTATTAGTAAAAGAATCGGTTCTCATTTTTTAATTAATTTCGATTTATTTATCCACACTTCATTTGTAATGACTAACCGGAAGTCTTTAAAAAAATCTTCAATAGATAAACAAACTAGCTCTACAAAAGGCCCTCAAAAACATTTTAAAATAAATTACTAACCACCTTTCAATTTCAACATGAAATTTAACGATGTAAGTCTTAAATGATCCATTATAAATTTTTACAGCAAACTTAACTTCAAACTTGCTCTTGGCAATCAGTAAAATATATTTACGCAACGTTACTAACTTATCGACTGTACTCTGTGCAAAGTGCACAGGCAAAATATTCATGTTACTTTATAACTTTTACAATTACAATTAACCTTTTTACTATATAATACCTAGTCATATAATAACGCAAGTAGCTTAAATTATTATGCGTGCGAAATTGTAATATTATTTTTGATGATGATATGATATATTCCAAAGCCGATCTTGATCTGTACTCTGTACAATACTTTGCATGTTTCGCTCCTGGAATGAATGGAATATCCCAATTTTTACAACAAAGAATTATGCAATGTTTCAAGGACGCAAAAAAAATATATAAAACAGATCAGTTTTTTATAAAGCAGCGTAATATATGAGCACAGATTTGAATACTTACTTATTATTTCAAACATATATAAAGGCAGAACATGAAAGAATACTAATTTGTTGTATAGATCTTGATACCATCATAATAATGATATGTATAACATGCTGGAAATAACATAATATCCAGAATTCAGAGCTTCAGACAACTTTTTTTATTGCTATATCTGCCGAACAGGTAGTTAATAAAGAGATAAAAAACATGTATTAACACAGTTTGGATCGGAGTTAAGTTAAACTTAAACACAAGTAGTTAAAATGAGTCCACGAAAGAGAGACGAGACTCAAACGCGTAACAACGCACACCTTTCATTAGCGTAAATTTTTTGTGTACGCCGACGAAATAGTAATAAAATCTGTTCTGTATTTTCTGTCTAAAAATTTATTCTATTCTCTGTACAGCAGTCAATCAAAGTGTTTCGGGAATCAGGAAACTCTTTTTCTCTCAAACACAAAAGCATTCTATAAATGAATTAAAATATATATTATGGTTGGAATATAGAATGCAGATAAATGATAAATTCTAGCAAGTTTTTTCCAGATTTGTACAATAGTCTGGCTGAAAAATATATATTTGAGTTTGTAAATCAATACCTAAATATTTTTGTCCCTGTGCATTTATATGGTTGCCAATCAATGTTTGCTACCTCGTCAGTTTTTAAATTAGCTAGAGAATCAGAAAAGATTTATGTATTTTTCTGATCTTTCCTTTTAATTATGACGTGTGCAAGGTAAAATAAGACAACATGTTATAATATTTAGTTTTATTTAAAAGGAGATCTTAAAACACCAAAATCGGTAAAGAAGAAATAAAAATAAATGTTTTTTTAAAGATTTGTGCCGTTCCCAGAAAACGTCAGATTTTCCGTGTGAAACCATATATTATTCTGATATATCATCTTACATGCTCTTTAAATGGCGTATATATATTAATAAGAATTAGTATTTCAATTATCATTATTATTTATAATATAAATTCATACCTTATACTTACCATACCAAAACACATGGTTATTGTTGGCATATTTATTTTTCGGGATGATTTAATCTCTGTTTCCTGCTCTTTTCATTCTATTTTGACTGCCCTAACTCGTTTTCATTCCTTCTTAAGCTCTTCTTCTCCAGTCTCCAGCAAAAGCCAATAGATACATATACAAAACACACCAGTGTTTGCACTTTTGTTCTTTTGCCCAAACAAAAAACATGTTTAATCCATTTAAGCATGGTCATCACTTCGAGAAGCGTCCATAAGTGACCATAAGACGCTATAACCAGTGTGGATATTTGCTTTTGAAAAAAAAAATTTTGGCAGAAAAGCTCTTGCACATTTTTATTTGAAGAGGACAAAAAGCTAACAAAGTACATTATGCTCATGTTATGGAATTATATGGCAAAATGGCGTTATCGCCTTGTAAAATTTATTCAAGTTTTCTATACCTGAATGGTATACAGGACTAGAGACGCCAAAAAACCAAAAATATTTTTGATCTTTACAAGATTTTTCCTACTCAACTTCTCCATTTGATTTTTATTTTTGTTGATGCATTTTAGGAACCTTATATTCTCCAAAAATTATCTATTATTTTTCTTTCAAAAAGAACAAGATATTATTTTTGTTCCAAGCGAATAACCTTCATATCTTGAGCGTCTTTTTAATATAAAATTGTGATGTACCTGTTCAGTCTTTTAATATGCTATCCAATGTTTCATCCTGTCATAAAAAACATTTATTTTTCGAGAGAGAGAAGTGCATCCCAAAAAAAGCACAAGTTCTTATTGGACATTGGACTTGGTGGACGGACATCACATATAAAAAATTATCTATTAAAAACATATACATTTTTTAACCTTGGTTTTAACTTTAAACAAATTTTTGTCGACGTTGCATGGCTAATAATATAATATAAAAAATCAAAATTGTCTGTTATTAACTCTTATGCAATTTATTTCTTCTTTTTTTTCTGCAGTATTTGCTATTTTGAAACTTTATATGTATCCCTTCAAATGTAAAGAAAAGATGCACTTTTGCAAATTGTATGGCTTTTAAGTCGATAAAAAAGACAATAAATAAATAGATAATAAGCGTGTACCTTCCTTTGTAAAAATTTGTCCGCATCTTCTCCGTATATCTAATAGCATTGTTAACATTCTACTAAAGGTTTAGTTAGAATTTTTTTATGGATAATAAAAAATAAAAATCACGCAATGATTTTACGACAAAAATAATATTATCCATACTAACTTGGTAGACTACAAGTTTGAAACAAAAAAGAAGATGCATCCAAAAAAAATTTAATTTTTGTGCTGATGCTGCTGCGTTTGAAGAGATTCGTCCTCCAATTTGTACACTTAATCAACTCAATCAACTAAAAAGTGTTTTATAAGCTAACTTACATTTAAAGTATATTTAATCTTTTGCATGCTAAAATACACATTATTATTTCGCTAGAAGGCTCCAAGCTAATATTTGGAAGGCTACAGCGATTTTTAGTCGTTTATTCGTTATGCATGACTTGTATTTTAGATTGTATAACATGCAATTTTGATACACGAAATTTATAAAAGGAAGCTTTATAAAAAAATAAATAATTTTATCCAGCGAAGAAGCCTCGAAATTTTTCCGCTAGAAGAAGCTCTACAATTATTTGGGATATAATTTATAGGAATTTATTAGGCAATAAAGTATTTGTTTAAGATGTTATACTTTATCTGATTGAACAAATTGTTTGTTTTTCGATTTCTTTTATTAAATTTAATGAAACGTTAAAATGTTATCATGTTTTGAGAACAAAGCGTTACGTTACAGACTGTAATGTTTTTGTTGCAGGGCCCCCCCTTGTATGTCATGTTCTGTCATATATATGACAGGCCGAACCAACAATAAGGCCGTACCCTGACTTTTCAAATTAAGTGAAATTGCGTCTTTTAAGAAAATTGTATTGGCTTGCTGTTTTTGTTTTACTTTACCTAGAACCTGCAAATATATGACAAACGAG
>JAQFYG010002563.1:0-14425 GCA_034694325.1 Entomobrya corticalis
GTTTTTGTTGTTGTTTTGAAAGATGGCACGGCAAGCAGCTCGACAGCTAGCTGTTAGAAAATTCTCATGAAAAATAATGATTCAAGAAGATATTATACTTCATGCACTAACTGACTAAACTGACTCGGTTTGTTAGATTATCTTTGGCCGTTTGATGTTTGTTTAATCATTCTATCCATTTCTTTCATCTTTTAGTTTGCTTGTCAAAGTTGCATCTGCATCGGGATTTTATATTTTTTGCACGAATATTTTATCCCACACATTTGATTAGAATTTAGAATGTAATTAATGCTTCTTTGAATTAAGTACCTAAACTAAATTCGTGTATTTTTAAAGTGTGTAATAATTAAGTAATTGTGTATTTACCATTATTAACAAATATCAAGTATTTTTCATCGTTAAACTTTTACTTTTAATTATATGTTTGCTCGTATCTTCTAGCCCCAAAGTCTCAACTCTCAACACGGAAAGTAACAAGGATCCTTGTTTTTGCTTTTGTAGAATAAAGCAGGAGCAAGGAGTACTATTCAAGGTGGAGCAGATGAACGAAAACACGGATCCTTGTTGCTTTCCGTGTTGAGACTTTGAGAGTGCAATCATTAGAAAAATATTATTTCTTTTAACGACATCGGAGTGACGCATACAAATTCGCTCATGACTTACTAATTACAAGATAAAGTAACGTTTAATTTGAGTAAAATGATGAATATTAAGTAGATGAAAACGATACATTGATTTTAAATAAAGTTATAATCTATACTTTCCCCTTTCTCCATGATTTTAATTTCAATCGTTGCTGATACCAATGTTTTCTTGAGGGTTTCTTGGATTCCTTCTTCTTGTCAGCGTCAGTCTCCAACCTAAATGGATTGGAAGCATCGCTATTGGAATGTGGGCAAGAAAATGTCTTTTCATTGCCATTTCCACACTTGTTTAATTTCTTCTTGAAGACTCTTCCAGAGCCCTTTGTTTTAGGAACAGATATATTCAGTTGTTTGGCAGTTTTGTACAGCTCATCAGTTGGTTCCAAGTTTATGATGAGTTCTTTGAAACTTTGGATGAAGTGATTTCTTACATTTTCAGTTTGAAATTGAAGCTTAACATTGTTCTTTTTACGTCGTTTAATTTTGGAAATCTTCTTGTCGCAAATAACCATAAGATCTGCGGGAACATCAAGTCGTTTCGCGAGCTTTGTAAAATATTCGACTGTAGAAGTTTCCATTAATGGTCCGGGAAAATTTTCAATATAAATTGTGTTATTGGATGATTTCGCATCATGTTTCAGTTCTAAATTCATTAACTGATCAGTAATATCATCTTGGGGAACTTTCGTTGTCATCATGGGCTCTTGTAACGTCTCAGATGAAATTGTACTTGGTACAGTATCCCAACAACTTCCTTTTTCATTTTCGTCGTCTATGCAATTTTCTGATAGAGTGGAAACGGGAAGTCCAATCGGACAGCTTCCTAGAAATGTGTGCACATTAAGTAAAAGTAATTAAAATTAGTATAATTTGAATTTGATGATTTAATTTGTTCAACATTACCACGATAAGACATGTGGGTGAATTCATCTCCGTCCATTGTTCTAGATTCTGTTAAAGCTGTCTCACTCTTTCGCCTTATAGTTTGGCGAACGTTAGATATTAGATTTTGCATCTTTGCACTGCTCTTGCCCCTTTTGGTACATGATGAAGGTTCTACATGTGAAAAAATATTTCAATTCAAAATGGCAAGATTTTGGCGTTAGCGTATTCTATAGAAATTATGCAGTCGATTTATTTAATACTTGTGAAAACTTTCTCGGGGTCCAATTGCTCTGCAATCCACACATAGTCTGTATTCCTTAAAACTTTGAGAAACGCATCAAAACCCCCTCTTCTATTGCATGAAGTCCCGTAAAATTTAAAGAAAACTTAAAATTGCTTCATTAACTTACTCAAGTTACAATTAAGTATTTATATTAATACCTGAGATTAATCATTGTCAGAAGTTCATTCATGGCAGCAATGTTTCCATCCGTCTCATGCTTCCTTTTAAGAATCCCATGCTCTTCCACTGACAACGTGCCGCACTCAACCATAACTGAGCCTACATCTTTGTATTCAACCATGTCACTGATGATCCCAAGATACTGGCTCAGTCGTTGAGACTTTTTGATGTCCATAGTTTTTCATAAAATCTAAACAGTTTACTTTGACAGTTAAAATGCAATATTTATAGTGTAAGCGAGATATTATATATTAAAAGTAATAAGTCTGGGAAATAAGGAAGAAAGATTTTCTGGAACAGTTGAAAAGTCAAGACTCAAGAAAGAAACAATTGCACTGACGACTATACTTACAACTACAACCGGAGTACCTATATTGTATGTAGTAGCGTTGTTGTTCGTTTATCATTTTTTATTGTGCTTACTACTTACGACACTACCTCTGCTTATTGGTTTTACCTCTACTCCACCATCAAGACATTTCGCGATAAGCAACTTGCAAAAATACGTTCATGAATAAACAATTCCCTTATCATTCGTTTGTTGACAGTTGGTCATTTATGCATGCGAAATAACCGGAAATAGCTCGGATTTACCAGTCAGATTAAAATTGTAAATGTATTGCTTATATGCCAGTCTTAGCCAATAAAAAAGTCATGATGATCTCGAATATACTAGCTACTTGTATGCATGTGCTGCAAAAACGTCTACGTGTCTATTAACCTTGTGTGACTGTCAAAATTTCTCACTCAGGAAAGTCAGACTAGTAAAATATTATGCGATTAGACAAGTATTAATAAAGGCAAAAAATCGCATTTCCACGAGCACGCATCATAATTTGTAAAAAAATATCCTAAGAAAGCATGTTGTTGGCTGAATGTTGAATATTGACCTACATTTTTCTCAAGTTCATAATATTTTCATATGCATTTCAGACAAGGTCTTTTTTGATCATGGAAATATCATTGATTCAAGTAAAAACTTAGGGTATGCTTTTTATCAACTCTTGTCAAAATTGAAACAAATAACTTATCAAATTAGTTCTTTCTGAGCCTGATGCTTTACGGTCACGTTTTCTAATTTAAAAAAATGCTTGTTACAGCTTTAATGATACATAAAACAAGCATCAAAACATCACAGGCAAAATACATCAAAATAAGAAACATTACAAATATCTACCTACATGTTTATCTGATTTGGTCCATCGACACCATATAAGATGCGCTATATTTTACCTGCTACTACATTAACTGTAAGATAATTTTATATTTTATTGAGATAATAAACACTTGTAAGTATAAGCATGCAAAAATAAACAATTGTTTAGTCTTTGAATTTCATCGCGTAACAGCAAACAAAAAGTGTGTGCATGCAGAAGTCAGAAAGCCGACAACCAAGTATGATTCAACAAAGCGTGAAATTTTTCGTGCCAGCAGTCATTATCATTTGAGGACTATGACTGTGTGAACTTTTTTTGTACATGAATCTGCTAATCACATTATTAGCAGCTAACTCACGTTCTACTGGTCATTTGTCATATTTGATGCATGAGGATAATAATAATGGTAATACTAAGTAAATAGGTAAAAACTAAAGTAAACTGTTCAGATGTCTGAAATTTACACATTTTGCGGCACTGATCCTAATTGTTATTACTAGAAATAAAACAATAAGCTGCAGCCCAATCATCGGTTGAATAGTGAAGTCTAAAGACCTAAAAACTCCATTTGTGATCTTGATCCATTCATCCACTGGTTCATGACATTTTTTCATGCATTTTTGGTGGTCACAAATCTTAACAGGAGATGCATTTACGAAGTACCTGTTTTGCAAAAAACAAAGACCCTTGATGTGGAAACCATCAGAATCAAATGCAGATAGAAGTGAAAAACACACTCAATGTAATGTAGCGATGCATCCTTTTAACTTTACGTAATAGTTTTAACACTTTAAAGGTAGCGTTTGCAAAATGTAACATGTGGCCAGCCAACACAACTAAATTCCTCATCAGTAATGTCAGGCAAAGAATTAGGACAAAATATCAAGATCTGAAATCAGATTCTTATTGATCCTCTAAGGGATCACATCACAAATGTGTACATTGTTTTTGTGGGAAAATTTTTAGTTCGTAATTAGGAGGAATTAAAATGAAGTCTGTTATATTATTTTTTGCATTGTTGGTATGTAATTATGTTATAAATTTGTGTGTGGAGTGACGGTTTAGTCGTTTCAAAAATCGAATTGGAAACATTAAGGGTTTATTTTTCATTTATAAAATGTATCAAACAAGTTTTCATTTATTTTATCCTAACACAGGCATCCGCTTGGTCAGCACCTCATCCATCTCCACAAGAGCAAGTGGGACCATTTGCAGCAATTGGGAATTTCATTCAGAGATTGCAATCCAGCTTCAATGAAGGAAGTGACTCTATCAAACATGATGGAATACTGCCATTGCCACTTACTGCCACAAACGGGACTACTACAACGACAACGACCACAACAACTACAACAGCCCCTCCAACGACTTCTTTTCCTAACCCTTTTGACTCCATAAACGCTATACTGGATAATATAGGCCGTAGTTCCAGTCCCAACAACAATAATTTAGATAATGGCAATAACAATATATTTGGAAACGTACCTGGAAGAAATTTGATTGATTCACCATTTACCACTCCCAGACCACTGCCTCCACTTACAACATCTCGTTCCCCATTTGATCTCGAGGGAATCAATCAGGGAATCAATGCGTTCTTTCAAGCATTCATCAAAACAAACATTGAAAAACTATTTAAACCAGGTCAAGATCAGCCACAGCACTCCATTGCGACAAGAAGTGATGCAGTTCAACAACAAAGACCTCTGTCATTTGGGGAAGCTGTTATCAACAGTTTGTTCAAGAAACAGAAATAAATATTAGGAATTTAGTAATTAGTTTGGACAATATACTCTTTTTAACATGCAACAAGACAAAATTTAGTGATTGCGTTTATAGCCAGTGTGAATTATTCTAGCCATTTTAGTATGCGTAATAAGTATAAATATATAGCTACTTACACCAAAAGTTGACAATGGTTTTTTGTGACAGTGATTTTAATACTAAATTAATAATATGAATTATATTATAAACATTCTTACATATTTTTATCTTGTGTACATATTATGTTATGCTGCGACTCAAATAATTTTTGAAAATAAATATATAATTTGATTAAATTATAGACCTCATAGACCTAAATAAGCTAAGTAATACGATATTAATGATAGTCTCATGTTTTTGAACTAAACGTACGAGTAAGAATTCAATCGTATAAAAAGTCTGCATCTCTGCAACAAAGATTATGTCCGTTTTACTTTTAGGTCTTCTTTCCCATTTAAGTGTCTTTCTTCTCCAATCGGGCGCTTACAAATATTGCCGCTTGTTTGGAACACTAAAATTATGTAAATAATTCATAATCACAATCTTAATCAGAAATTTATATACTATACTGTTCTGCTTCTAATTTTAGCTTAACAACTTGATAACTTCAAGTACGTAAATTAAAAGCTGATGCTTTGGCAGTATCTGTGTTTTATAGGAACCGACCATGAAATAGTTTCTTCATTTACCATACAAAATGTTCTGAAATCATATAAATCATGATTTTTCGTATATAAAATATTTATAAAGAAAACATATAGGCAAGGCATATGAATTAGGATGGTCTTGATGTGATAGGGTTGTATCATACATGGGCATTACCATTACATTGGTTACATATCTCTGATTGGGTACGCCACATTTTTGTTGCTCTCAATTTGATGCAGCGTCTTTAATGATTTACGTATTTATAAATCAAAAGATTAATGAAAACTTAACATCAAACTATAAATGCAATCTCCCCTTCCAATTATTTGTACTGAAAATTATAAATTAGGTAAGAACAATTTATAATAACATTATGAAAGAAAATGCATTGAAGCTTCGAGATAAAAAGCCCAATTATTGTGATTAACAATTTCTTTAATATTTTTAACTTTATCCATAATATGCTTTTAATTTTGTCGGCGCTTCTTTTTATGATAATAAATCTTCGTTGCCCTTTGACTTTCCAAGCCCATAATACAAAATGAATGGTCAAAGTAATTCTATTTAGGTTTCATCTATTTAACCTACGTAATCATAATCAATTACGCAGACTGTGAAAATGTGGTGGAACGCAATATTTACTCTTTCTTTTGATCCCATTCATTTTTACCTTAAACTTGAAAGCGGGGAGTAATAATATCATAGGAATACATTACATTTTATGAACATCATGCATTTAGCCAGTGCGGAGGGATCGCGTATAGTTGCTCTAGTTCGGACAATTTTTTACTTGATTGGTGCACCTATATTTTTGGATACCTATTACAATGGCAGCACTAACCAATCTAATCTTGCAATGCCCGATACGGTGTGGTTATTCACTGAAAGCTCCGAGTGGCCAGGTAATTAGCTGAAAAATCAGTTAATCACATATTCATTTGTGCTATGTTATTTGATAAAATTGTGCCAGTGATGCATAAATGGTCATTATATACAAGGTCTCCAACATGGTGATTGTTATGATGAACTTGGATGTTTTAAAATACGTTATCCTGAGGAAAAGGGATACGATTTGAGTCCAAATTCACTTGAGGAAGTAACGCCAACAATCTGCTTATATACAAAAGGAAATTTACAACCGTGTCAAGTCGTTGAAAAGGAAGCAATTTTAACTTCCGTTTTGGATATTTCAAACGGCAGTAGTTTTTGGATTGCACACGGTTACATTGAAAATGGACAACGACCTTGGATCAAGGTTTCCATTCTACTTTTCGAAATTCCCAATTCATCTTGAAAATAATTACAAACATCTAAATGTTATTGAATAAATGTGCTTTAGGAAATGACAACTGAACTCTTGGAATATGACAACTTTGCCAATGTGTTTGTATTGGATTGGTCTGAAGCAAGTAAACCGCCTTATAATCAAGCAGTGGAGAATCTAGAGATGGTGGCAGCATACTGTGCAAATATCATGGTGTATATTCAAGTATGCGGATTTTTTTAAATTGCACTGATTCGAAATTACTTATTTTAAATTATCGAAATGTAAAATCTCTGTTTTCTGAATACTTTTGAAGGAAAGCTACGGGCTAAAAATAAACGAAACACATTTCATTGGTCATAGTTTAGGAGGTCATCTTGCTGGATACTTGGGGGCATGGTTGAAACAACATAAAAATTTGCATCTTGGGAGAATATCAGGTAGAGAACTGATACAGCTTTGGAATTTCTATATAAACTCTAAAATTAATTAAAATGATATAACAGCAAGCATTGAACAATTGAGTAGGTCTGGACCCTGCACAACTCTATTTTCAAGGTCTACCAATTGATGCCAGGCTAGACCAATCTGACGCATTATTCGTCGATTGTATTCATACAGATTCCAAACCGTTTCTTAATGGTGGTGAGATGGTTTCCAAAAGCAGTGCAAATACAATAAGTACCTACTATACACACTCCAGGCTACAAAGTGTAATCTTAAAATTGAGTGAAAATTGACGCAAAGCTAAAAAATAATTTCTTATTTCGCAGGACCTGTTTCCGGCTTGGGAACACAAGAGGCATCAGGCCATGCAGACTTTTTTCCTAATGGAGGTAAATTCAACTCCAATTTCGGACCGTTGCATTTTATCTATTTAATCAAACCTAGATGAATTTTTAAGAAATTTGTCATGTAAAATAGGAAAAGACCAACCTGGCTGCAAAGATGGAGTTTATCAAGCCATTTTACAGGAGGAAGGATCTGTGATAAATGGTGAACTGATATTTTATGCAATACATAAAGTAATTATAAATTTCATATCATAAATCAAAGATCAAATCAAGCTGATTATTCACAACAGCTTTATGAATAGGTATCAGACGCTTTCTAGGCTGCGATCACATCAGGTCATATGAGTACTTTACGGAATCCATTCGAAGCCACTGCCCCTTCATGTCCTTTTCTTGTGAGTCATGGCAGGAATTTGCAGATTCTAATTGCATAACATCTCATTACAATAAATTGGGATTTCATGCAGAAAAGCCACCAGGAAACGTGTTACTTGCCAATAATAATTCTGTTGCGTACTACTCGATCACTGGGCCACGCCAACCATTTTGCAGTATGCTTTAAAAAATTGATGAATGAATGATCCTCTTCCAAAAAGAACACAATGATGATGATACGTTTTTTGTCTCCATTTCAAATAGGGGAGCATTACAGAGTAACGATACAGCTAGCTCAAGAATCGCAATATCGTTCAACGTCAGAATTGCATTTGGTCCTTGGCAATAACACCAATGGAAATGGACACTCAACCGTGCTTAATTTGGGTGCAACGTAATTAATACATCCTTAATAAAACGATTTTAAGATCTTGTGATGTGCACTTGAGTTACAATTTTGTAAAGATGAATTGCACAGCTTTATGCTCTGATTCTTTATCTATTTTTAAAGAGATTTCACGGGCAAAGATCTTAGCAAGAACTATACTGTAAGTGGAATAAACAAAGGACTGCCAAAAGTTATAACTCTTCGTCCGTCATCGTCAAATCCTTTGCGGTGGCTGATGCCTAAAGCAGTTGCATTTGCACAACCTGATGTTGCAGTTTCCCATGTGGAAATTAACCATTTAGAATCTATGAAACCTGGAGTTACGTTTTGTCCAGAAATTAAAAATTATTTTAGCATTACTGAACAGAATCCTTCCATTTCTTTATCGAGTGAAGCGTGTCAGCAATAAATAAAGACTTTAGTTGAAATAAATTCCTTTTTACACATATTATGGTTAATTTATTTTGCATAATTTCAAAAATTAAAATATACATCTCTCGCTTTTATAACACAGATTTTCTTGACTAAAATATATAATTTTCGCTTTAATCTCAACTATAAAATTGTATTACTTTTTGATTTTAAATGTTATAGAAGAACGTGTTCCTTCTCTGTGGTAATGTGCATCTAATGAATGAAATCTCTAGCTCTTAACTCTTTAAATAGTTTTAGTCGACTTCACTTTCAACTTGATCAACCTGTAACGTAGTTTTAAAATAATTATTGGTTTTTTGAGCAACTGATTATAAAGAAAAATGCATGTTGATTCTACTGTCTTACCAACTCATCAATTTTTCTAAACTGCCATGTAAAGTCCAGTGGATAGAAAACAGGCCTCAAATCATGTCGATGATCTTCTGGAGAGTACGTCTCCATATGACAAGATGGTGTCAGAATACTCATTTTGTGCCTTGGGGAAAAATTTATAATGCTCAGTGCTCACAAGTTATTATGTTTACTGTCAACTGTGTAAACATTTCTGAAGATTGGAAACGTACCTGTTACTGGCATATTGCACGTAAAAATGCTTCACTTTTCTAGCAATTTCTTTCGGAGCATGCTTATCCTTCCAGAGATGAAGCAGCTTTGCCACCATAGAGTATGGACCGCACGCAAGTGGCTTTCTCAACTTGCCATAGTATGAGAGCTCTTCATAAGTCATCCCCATGTCTTGCTCATCAGTTTGTTTGGATGACAATGGACACAATTCTGCAGTTGGGGGAGCCTCCACAATTTGCGCAACAGTTTCCAGCTTGAACCTTTATACAAACAAACCGACAACATTATGGCCCACTTGTTGAAATACTTACACTTTATTATTATCTTAAGCAAGTCTTTACTTTTCTCCAGCGTAAATGATGAATCTCTTTAAATCGGTTTTGGAAATGCCTCCAATAGGATTGAGGTCTCCTGATGAACAATCATACTTTGTAAAGTAGCCTCTGATAGCCTCGTCAACATTTGCTGATGTCAGAACCAACAGGAACCTGGATAAAAACGATTTACATTTTAAAACGGCTACATGACGGTTTTCAGCATAAGCACCATGCATTTCATTCTGCTTACTAGTCTTACCCATTTTTTCCACGAGACCAAGGTGCCAACTGAGCCATCATGTATGCGAATACCATTCGACTCCGTGCCTGAACATTTTGTAAAGCGATGTTCTCTGCTCGTACACCAGAAACAAATGTTGGCGTCTCTGTTCCCAATGCGTTTGCTGTTTCCTGAACAAACGCTTCGCAAACAGGCGAAATATTAATTTCCCGATGATTACTATAAAAACATTGAAAAAACAAATTTCCAGTAGAATATTTAATAATATAAACGCAAACCAGATATCATGTTCCATCAATATCACTAACCTTCCAATCGCTTTTGCTAAGGATGCAGCAAAGCCGCGAGTAGTATCGGAAGAGTTTTCACTAGCCATATAGCAAGTTGTGAAAATTCGCCCACACAATTCTCGAGGGTCTCTTGGAATGTACATTTCATCTTTAACCACTCTCCTAACATCCTTCACAACTTGATCATCGGCTTGTACAACGGCTTCACAATCAATTTTGCTAATGTGTTGGACAATTAAACGGCACATTGAGTAGACGATAATAGCAACACTTGACGAATCCACACCACCACTTAAAGGTAAGAAAAATCCGGATGCGGGTGAGCGTCTTAAGTAATCCCATATCCAAAGAGCAGGACCTCGTGCAATTTCCTCTTCTGCGCAAAGCATTTCAACCTTTTCCAGTGGACGTGTAAGTTTTAACTTTGTTCCAAAGGCACTCAAGGACCATGGAACTTCCACAGAAGGGTAAGGCACTGTGTGGGCTGCAGTGAGGGATCTGCTACGAAATTTCGCCTTGTACCCATGTAGCTCCTCTAGTTGAAATGCTGCTGTTAGTACTTCCTACATAATTATAATTTAAAACGTACATCAGTCTAGGAAGATTTACCATTTACTAGTAACGATATTGTATAAATGTAAGAAAGTATCTTACAACATCATTCAAGGAATACTGTTCTCCGAGCAATAATACTTCACCGTTCATGACGATGGTAGAGCAACCATTGTGATAAACCCTTTCCCCGTCACAGCCTCTCAGGTTGGAAAATCCGTAAACTATTCCACATTTGGCACTTGCCGTTTTAATCAATTCTAGTGCATAAAAAGCTTTACGGATTTCTGCATGTGATCCTGATCCATTGACTATCAAATCAGCTCCAGCCAAAGATTGCTCCAAGTGAGTGCTCATGGGGTTCCAAAGCTCCTCACAAATTTCATATCCAATCTTGGTATCGGTAAGTTGAAGCAAAGCATCTCCAAAAGGAATAGTACTTTGATTTGTGATATTGGCGATGATTTGGGGAAGCAGATGTTGCTCCACTTGTCTCATCTAAAATAGCGGAAAGTGGTTACATTATATTTGTAGTTTTCATAACCGAATAAGTCATCAATTTGCAACCAACTAATTAAAGTACCTTGGCCCAACCAGTAAACCATCTCGTTTCCCGGTAGTTGCCATCATCGCACATGGTCATTTTGGGACGAATGAGTAAAATTTTTCTACAATAAAAAGAAATGGTTGAAATGAGAAAAGAGATGCATTGGTTTGCTATTAAAAACCGTAAAAAGTTAAAAGAAGATACAAGTTTGTTTAATTTTTAACCAACTTGTTTAGAAATACTACACGGCAGTTGTAGTTCACTCCGTTATGCATAATGGGCATGCCCACATCAATGAGAATGTTCTGACAACTTTCATGTTGCAACAAATCAGCCAACACTTCCCATGAATGTAGGACGGTGTCGCTCTCATAAAAGTGATCCTCACAACTGTAGCCACAAATTTCCAATTCTGGACCAGTTCGGAATCTTGACCCTTGGGCTTTGCTTATTTCGATGCTCTTTAAAATCCTTGCTTTGTTCCCCTCAAAATCGAGGGCGAATTGGTTTAGGGTAACAGTGGAGAAGCTAGCAAGGTTTGCCATTTTAGTTTTACTTGCTAATGATCAATTTTGTGGGATAACTGCGTATTTGCTGAAGTTTTATAATTAAATATATTAAATTTTAGTAATTCAAAATGGCAGTTCTACTTGAGCGTACCACCACACCCTAAAGTTTCAAGAATAAACGATTTTGAATAAGAATAAGATGATTGTGAAAATGATGTCGAACAAACCTTTTTTGTCTTTCTCGATCGATCAAACAATGATTTTCATGACGAAAAAATGTCTATGTTCCAATAAGCAAACTTGCAAATAGTTTTTTGTTATAATACACTATATTGTCTTATCCTTATATGACTATCAATTTATCAATATGGTAATCATTGATTTATTCTTGGAATATATAAAAACAAAAGAAACTGCAAAATATTGTTTCGTAGAAATCTTTATCTTTTGACAGTATCACTGGTATTCCTAGAGTACAAATATCTCAATCATGTAGTTTCTGCACTTGTTTAACAATCTCAAGAAATCATGTGTAGCTTATTTAACCCTACGTATTATTGTCTGATGTAAGATGTAACACTATTTTATTAGTGTATAAATTGTATTCATATAAAATACGCTTACTTGTTTATGTCATAATTAGCTTTCCAATGTGTACCATCTTTGTTTTATTAAAATATTTTCAGGTACTGAAAACACTAAGAAATTGTTTATTTATTTAAAAACATGAGCTATTTAGGCTCTAAAGATTTACTTGCGATTAGCAATAAAAGACACAATGTCAATATGCCTATATAAAGCTGACACATGGCAAGTTCAATTTAATCGGCTTAGTTTTATCGTAGCTTTTTATTCGCAATTATAGCAGCTACTTCATGTGTCAATAAAACAAATATATGTATTTAAAAACTAACTAAATGTACTACCATATTCGAGTCTAAATCTCCAACCGGTTAAAAACCAAGATAACTTGCATTAGGCACAGATAGCTTTACTTCCAGTTTGAGATCTTCCCATGTGACATGATCATACAATATTTATGTTCAACAACAAGTTTTCTCCATATATTCCATATAAACCTATATTCTATCGGTAACATTTGCACATGCTTTCTGTGACTTTTACTCATGCACAAATACTCTAAAAGACATCTCCTAAAAGACAACTCACTATTGCTCCCGCTGATGTTCTTCATACCAAAGTCTGGTGATATCTATTAAACTGGCTCCCGGCCAGAACAAGCGGCATTTTGAACCAATTTTTATGAATAAAAGTAGCCATCAAATGAAATGAAAATTTCCATTGCATTTGCCATACAAAATGAAAATGTGTACATGTGAGTAGGTATATATTTTATGTGTGTAAACACAAGAACAAGAAAACAGAGACAGTCGAGTCAGGTGAAAGGTTTCAATCCAAGGCAAGGAAGGGTGCTGTTGTTTTTGTGATCATGTGTGTATAGTTTATAAACAATTACATCTATCTCCACAAACAAATCCACACTTTTAGACATAATTTTACCCAAATACTGGAGCAATCATGGATGGTGGTTGAACTATCATAAGCATTTATCATTAGTAGTTAGTTAAGGCTATTTTTAATGTAAAAGTTTTTTGTGTTCTTAAATAGATAAGAATAATATCATTTATACAGCCATCCCATTTGCCTTTAATTAAAAGTGTACAATTGATGTAAGTATGCGATATTTGAATTAAAACTGTCAAATAAGAGGGAAAAGGATAAAATAATAATTACCTATATAAAAATGACCATCATTTATCATGAACTAATGTAAAAATGCAACAAAGTTGAAACAAAAAAGACAAAACTTTTTTCACAACATAAATATTTGAATTACACCTACCAGATTTACACATTTCTTTACAGAAACATGAACAGTTAACCTTTATAACTAAAAACTATTTTACAAAGAAACCGTCGTACCTTGAATTATGTTGGTCAAGTTCTCATAGTGCTTTTTGATGCCTTCCTTCTTATAAATCTAATATAATCTCGTCACAGTGCATATTTATCTTTATCCTGTTATAGTGCATTTTTAAAAACGCAATAACTACTATTAGCGCATTACTTTATATTCCTGCAACAAATGTAATTAGGTAATTTGCTAAATGACAACAAAAAACCAATCGTAGCCTTTTAAACGGGTTTAAGCCGTGTAATGACATTATTTTAAAAAAAATAAGTTCGAGTTGATAGGCATATGATTTTGGTAAACATTTAAAACAACTTATTGTGATAATAGAACGGAAAATGAGCCTGACATGTCAACAAGAAGAACAAGAAGAGAAACAACCATATACTATAACTTAAGATATTTTTGTGTAATGTGCAAATCTGATTCGCGCTAAAGTATTTTGGAACCAATGCTGATTACTCAGCACTCAGCACGTCTTCATCACACTACTAATAGGAATGCACAAATCCTTCCTTCCCGGTATGAAAATGAAAACTTTGTTATTTGATTTGCCTATGTTTCCGGATATATGTCAGTTTTCAAACACAAACAAGGAAGCAGAATCAGAAGAAAACTCATCTGCTTTCGTTCTCCTGATGATATTCACGGAAGT